>BOPN01008109.1:5000-32500 GCA_017312705.2 Penaeus japonicus | reverse complement strand
TCAAATCATTAGACCTCAATGAATCATTAAAATAATTAATTACTCCATGTCAACATGTTCTAGGAGGCCTCCCCTCCCTCCATGTATGCAACCTCACACACTTCTTTCTCTGAGTGAGATGGTGTGGGTGTGGCTATGGGTGTACTCTCAACTCTCAGTCACACTTAAACGCGCGCATGCACGCACACACACAGTTTAATAAGACAGCCACATTAAGAACATAAATGCAATTGTAACAGGATAAATTAATCATCCAAGCAAATCTAGACATGATAATAGAGCAGACAGACTGTTGGAACAAATAACCCAATGATGATGTTCCCAAAGCAATATTGCATAGGCCTGGCGTAGGGGGTTGCCACTTCTCGCCAGGCCTATCAGGATTGGGTTAAGATAGAAAACACCCAATTTCAACTTAGTGCTGGTCAGTGAGGTATTGACCTTCCCTCATACTTAGTTGGTAAAACTTTCCCAAGACCCTCCTCCTGTGACCTCATACAATTCTTGTTCCTATAGACTATGTATTCTATATTTGAATCTCAATATATGTTGACTATCCAATCTGATTTTGATAATTCCAAGACAAAGTTGGCAGGGCTTCAAAACACAAAGACTTCATTTACAATCTCACTGTGGCTCTCTTAGTAATTTACACTTGTGTATGTGTACAAGTAAAAACAAATAAAACACTTGAAGACTTAGATATAACAAAAAATGTGTATACAAAGATATAAAACATCATCAAGTAGTTTTTCTCTTAATGTGGATGTTTCCTTTCATATGTATATATATGTAAGTATCCACATTCATGCAGTACACACCCACAAACATGTAGATTTTAATGAATACTCTCTCTCTCTCTCTCTCTCTCTCTCTCTCTCTCTCTCTCTCTCTCTCTATATATATATATATATATATATATATATATAAATATATACACACATACATGCCTATATATACATACATACATATATATACCTACATACATGTATAGATATAAATACATACATATATACATACATACATACATGTATAGATATACATATATACATACATACATTTATAGATATACATATATACATACATACATTTATAGATATACATACATACATGTATAGATATACATACATACATACATGTATAGATATACATACATACATACATATGTATATATATATATATATATATATATATATATATACACATACATACATACATGTATAGATATAAATACATACATATATATACATATACATATATATATATATATATATTATATATATATATATGTATGTATGTATGTATGCATGCAAGGATGGATGGATATAGACACGCATGCACGCACGCACCCCCACACACACACAAATACATGTATAAATGTATATATGGACATAAAAACGACAATGACAAAATAAAAGTGCTCCCTATATTGTTGTGGGTATTTCATTACTTACTGATATGTGCATACGGTTGCAAGCACAAACATGGATTTACATCTCCCTAACCAAGAAATGCACACAGTGGCTAGAGAGAAAATATATATAACCTACTCATACATGCTTAGCTTCAGAGTAGGTTTTGTGTGCTTAACAAAGAAATAAACACAGAGACACACTCAGATTTTCAGTCTCACACACTCACACTCACACTCACTCACTCACTCACTCACTCACTCACTCACTCACTCACTCACTCACTCACTCACTCACTCACTCACTCACTCACTCACTCACTCACTCACCCCACATCATCACCACCACCACCATCACCACCACCACTCACTCACTCACTCACTCACCACCACCACCACCACTCTCTCACTCTCAACTCTCACTCTCTCTCTCTCTCTCTCTCTCTCTCTCTCTCTCTCTCTCTCTCTCTCTCTCTCTCTCTCTCTCTCTCTCTCTCTCTCTCTCTCTCTCTCTCTCTCCCCCCCCCCCCCACACACACACACACGAGATGAGCTGCCAAGTGAAAACGGGATGTTAGGAGCTGCTCACATGCACAAATTCACTAGAAATTGCTAATCTGCAATGCTTCCTATGTTGCTAGTTAAAATGTGACATGGTTTTGATAATTTTTTTTTTTTTTTCTAACTAGTATTCAAGTGTAGTGGCACAACATTTGCTTTAAATGCCTGCACATAATTAAACGAGTGACAATTGCAATTAAACATCAAAAATTTTCAGTTAAAGAAAGAAAAGGAGCAAAAGCACCAACACAATATGTTTCAAATAATATTCTCCCTCTTTTCCTAAACTTATTCTCATAAAGAGCAAAAACAAATTTCAGATAATGAAATGTAGTCATATATATAACCAACATCAGTTAAAATCAATTTTTTCTCATTAAAGTTTTCCTTTGAGACTTTTTTTTTCCCTTTTATTTAAAATATAGGTAATTTCAGTAACCTGCAATTCCACACTGTGAAATACTTATACATTGACCTAGAGGTGCTGGATGGCATGCATACAGACCATGGCCAAGAAGTAGTCATGCCATGTCTCAGCTGGGCCCAAATATTAGATGCCAAAAGATTTGACCTAGGTTTCTGCTTGTCTTCATTTATACTGCATTATTTGCAAAAAAAAAAAAAAAAAAAAAAAAAAAAAAAAAAAAAAAAAAATCCATGACAATACTTTAGTAAAATCCATCATAATTACCATTATCATCATATGATCAAGTATTATTGTGTTTATGCTTTCTCACCAACTCTTAGAATAGTTTAACCCATTCCCGACGGGACCAATCCGGCTTAAAAAGACCAAAATTCCGGGACTCTTGAACGCATAAGCCTAACGCGTCGGGATTCTCGGCCGTACTGGCCGCGTGCCAGCGCTGTGCGCTGGCTCCTCCCACACGCCGGGCTGGACAAAATAACGCGTCCCCGGCGTATGGCCCAAAAACCACTAGACGTGATATCTAGTCACCTGTCATTATCGGGTTAACCATATCAAATAATCTTAAATTTACTTATTTCTTTTACATAAGTGCTCTTGATAACTTGAATGTTAGATGGCACTGTGTCTTTTACCAGTTTCCAATCCTAATTTTTTGTTTTTATGTTTATTAAAGTAGTGTGACCTGACTGGTTTAGAAGTGTACAGAAAACATGTGAAAGGTGTAATATTTGGCATATATATATATATATAATGTCAAAAAGTTTAAAATATTTTCACCCTACCATAAAATTACTTCAGAATGTAGTCCACATAATTAAAAAATATGAAGCATTCAATACAGTTTCAGTCGATTACAATTCTTTTAAATCTGATGAAATGGAAACTACACACCTTATAACTAGGGTAAACCCCTTAAATCATGGGTTACAAATTCAGGCCAACAATATTACTGGCAACGTGTTATGCATGGCAGCATTCTCAGTAAATAATCCTGGACAGTGAACACTTGCTGCAAACATAACCCAAATAGCAGACAACATACTTGGTTTCATTAGGTTAAGTGTGCTCCCAATCTAAAACCTTTGTGTCATTATTCTTTCTTTCATACCTTTTCATTATCATGCTCTGTTTAGAAATATCAACTACATGTCAAAAGTGTAAATTAACAATTTGGGATGAAAAGTAAATACTGATTAATTAATATCTAATAGCAAAAAATACATTTTGATTGGTTGTACACTTGTCTTCTGATTTATGATTGTAAATAAAAGAATATAGAAATTTAATAAAATATTTTGAACTATTTACAATATACTGTTATCACATCCAAAAATTCATGTCTTTCTTTTTTTTCTCTTTGCTATACCAATAAGGTTTTTTAAAAGGAAATGTAGAAAATGAAGTCTTATAGTCAACATATTCTAGAGAAGCAATAAATTCAAAACCTGATTTTAGCATAAGTGCACGAGAACACATTACAGTCATTCCTAAGTCTGTGACACCTTGATACAAAAAGACTATGAAGAATACAATCAATGAAGAAAACAGAAGAAACAAAAACATATTGTGTAAATAGATACAAAATAATATAGACGTCAGTTTGTGTACTCTTTTCAGCTGCCTTGCAATATCTACATCTTTTAAAAATAGACAAGACCAATAGAGTTAATTATAAAACAATTAATTAAGTCCTCACCATCATCCTTTTTATTTTCACTATTTATGTTATTGTTGATATTAAGGGTTGGCTTTGACACATTGAACTTGATTTTTGTCACAAGGCCACCAACTGGAGTGGCTTCTGGAGTTGTGAGCTCTGTGTTCCCGTCAATGGAGCTGGCAATGTCCGTCTCTGCAGCATTGACAGACACTGTTGGCGTCTCCCACATAGGCTCGTCAGTGCTCTGTCATAAAAAAAAAGATAAAGATATCATGGAGATTGAGACCTATTAATCTAAATATAAGAAAGAAAAGTATGTTTAACTAGGCAAATAAAACTTGCAAATGTAATGCCAATCATGCATATTCTTCTGTTGATAACTTCAAAGTGCAGGTAAAAAGAAAACATTTCTATAACTAAGTAAATCTACCAAAAGCCAATATCTACAATAATGTTGTCAGGTCGGGGACTGCACTAAGACAAGATTTCCTTTCCTGGAAAAGGCAGATGGCTCAATACACATTTCTCTCTCTTTTTTTTTTTTTTAATGATTATACATCCCTTGATCCTCCCACTCCATCTACTTCCCAATGCCACTTTTTATCTATGGGTTCAAAGTTTTTACCTCTCATTGAAGTGTAAGTTAGTGGAATTTACAGACTGAGTGAATGTGAGTAAGCATGTGTGCTCAAACAATAGTTGAAGTGAATTAGTGCCACTGAGTGTGTTCAGTAATATGCTACAAATGAAATGTTTAATTCAAGTGTGATCAAATGTGCTTCATCGCCCCCCAGCACATCATGTCTATTGACCTCATTGCGTAACAAGCTGCTTTCGTCGTCTTCCTCGGGTTCCTTATCACTCAGATCTTCCTCATCTTGCTCTTCAGGTTCTTTCTTCACCTCTTGTTTGATATTCAAGTCCAGCGGGAAAGACTGCAGGAGAACAACAAGGATGGAACTGCTCAGTGGGTCAGAGTTACACAGAAATTGAGGAACAGCTTGCGAGACAATACAAGGATATACTACTCAAAGCTGAGTAATGGTAGCAAGAATGTAAGACTGGCTCCCTAATATGTGAAATAAAAAGTAAGAAGGAAAAAAAAAAAAAAATTGACAAGAAAATGCTATGAAGTCCTGTTACATGAGGAGTAGTATTTATAAAATATACAAAGAATGAATGAATTTAAAAAAAAAGATCCTCAGAATTTAAGTAATATAAAAATAAATATCAACATAGGAGAGATGACTGATATCCAAAGAAAAGAAAAGAGTCGAGTTTTAAAACTAGTCTGAATACATTTCCATTTTCTTTAGATTGTCACCATTTTTTAAAATAAATTGTTTCTAATTGAAAACCAGAAAGGCAACATTTTAGGACATCATGCACTTTCAAAACTATATTTTCACAGAATTAAGTAACTTTCATGCACAAGCATAAATAAAGAATAATAAGCAACTAGATATGTTCTTGCTGGAAAGTAAAGCTTAAAACTTATGACTGATAATAACATCAACTAGGATTTGTACAACTACAGATGACAGTATGAGTCATAAGCACATTGTGACAAAAACTAGAATTCAATTCAATGGGTAGAGAAAAACAAACAGACTAGGATGATGCATTATGGAACTTCAGATTTCATATGAACATACCCATTCACACATTTACATTCTTCCTTTCTTCTGTCATAAAACCCAGAATGAAAAAAGAAAATAAACAGTTCAATTTTTTGGTCTGAGTGCCACCTACCCATCCACCCACCTACCCATCCATGTACACTTACACTCACATCATCCCTAAATCTGTAATCAGTGCAAAGTCACTATTAACCATACAAATATTGGGATAGCTTAACTGGAATACACGAAAAAAAAATCCTTACCAGCTGATTATCACTTTCGACATCATACTCCTCGACATCCAGCGGCTCTTCCTTGATCCTGATGGGTAGGTCTGACAGCAATGACATCCCTGGCAACTGCTCTTCTGCTGTGATACACAAGAAATGCAATTATAGCTTGTGAATAAACATGGTGAACTATGTTGATTGTATAAACAATGTTTTTGTGTGACTAAAGCATACTATCTATATCTGTGTACCTCTAAAGAAAATCCACTTTAAACTATCCTTCTTTTTTCAAATTATTTCCCTTTTTACTAACTACTTTCTTTTCATTCAGGTTCATTCATTAATAATTTCTTCTTTTAATTTTTACCTTTACTTCCCTCTAATCTGTTTTCTCTGTTGCTTTATCTTTGTATCACTACTTTCTACTTCATTCCATAGTTTAATTTTCTACTTTCACATGCCGTTTACTTTTTTGTGTCCTTCTTTCTGTCTATATTTACTCTCCAGCAAATTTTAAACCCTAACTCTCCCTTTCTTTCTCCATCCCAGTTTCTTTCCCTCTTTCCCTTTTTACTTCTCCCATTCCTCCTTTCTCCCCTTTCTTCAGAAAAGAATCTCCATACTTGGTGGCTGAGAATCCTTTGGAGCATCATTGCTGGTCTCTGTCTTTTCTGCATCATCTGGAGTAGCTTCATCTTCAACCGTTTCCTCTTCCATTTTCTCTTCTTCCACAGTCCTCTCCATTTCCCTCAATTTTTCTTCTGCCTCACGCTCTGCTGCTTCAGCCTGAAGAAAGGAAACAGACAAATGATATAACCTTTTAGTTTTTTTTCATTTTCAGGGAACATCATATCAAGATAGCATTATTACAACTACATCTTATATTTAGAAGTATTGTATGAATACTGTCACATAAAGCTCTGCAGCTATTTGAAGACAAAAGAATAAGTAAGTCATACTACTTGCAAAAATAAGTGACAATAAAAGGAAAAACAAATAAAATTATATCACAAGTTAAAATAAATTCTAATAATCATAGTGGTAAAAAGAAAAACGGTCATCAAAATAATAATAATAATGAGAAAACTATAATGATAGCAACTATCTTGGTGCTCAACTCTTACCCTCCAAAAAATATATATCAATTTTCTTACCTTCTGCCAATAACAATGTCCGTCAGCAAAAGAATTAATTCACTTTAATAATCTATCATATCCATAATAATCTAATCCATCATAAAAACTCTTTACAAGTTCAAATGAACATTCTAAAATACAACCTTACAACACAATTTTTACCCTAACACTGCCCTCATTAATATAAAATCTGTGCATCCAAACCTGCTTTAAGAAAGGATGTACTGTATCAATATCAGACAACACAACTTAAAGCACCATTAATGCTATTTACCCTGATGGTATCCTGGTGACAAGCTGGATGATAATTAGTGCCCTCTACTTGAATGGCATTGTGGTATCTCCACTCCTCAGTCTCCTGGTGGAAGAACTGAGAGAAGGTGTCGTGGCAGGTGGGACACACACCTAGGGTAGGATCAGATGACACAGCCACACTTGGCTCTTCTGCTTCCTCAGATTCCATGGTTTCGACCACCCCTTCGTTTTCAAACATGCTTGGTACTGGAAGAACAAAGGCTAGTTACATAAAGTGGAGACAAGTGATGAGGGGGATTGGAAATCAAGTAAACAAATTGACTTGAATTCTAAGAAGTTGAAGAAAAATAAAAAGAGAAAAAAAGAAATGTAACAGATAACTGAAAGAAAATATATGTCATTTCATTATATCCAACCAATCTAAATTAATATTCCTAATCTAATAACTTGATATTTTTCCATAACAATTCTATTACCTCTTTCTTCAACATCCTCAATTTCCTCATACTGCAACCAGTCCTGAATAGAAAAGTAGAACTTTCTGGTGTTTGCCTTTTTCGTGGACTCCTGCTGGCGTCTGTTTTGACGGAAATGCCAGTCCAAATGATGGGAATACTGAAGCGTTTGTTCTGGTGGGTAACGAAGGCCACAAGATGAACACTGCATTCCACGGTAAATCACTTCAATAAGCCATTTTCTCCTCCTGTAAAGATAATTAAGAATATTTTTTACAAGGTCTTGAATTTTAATGTTCCTCTCTTTCATCAGAAAGTTGCAACTGTTACTGGAACTACTGATCTATATGATTTGTTCTAAGGAACTTATACATGCATCCCCCCAAAAAAAATGCCAAGGAACAAGAATAATGAATATCAATTAATAATGAAGGGTAATTTGGTATCACAATTTCCATTCTTTAATATAAACAATCAGTACTTACTTTCGTAGATTTTCTGAGTTGAACATGAATTCAACAGGAATAAGTTCATATTCTTCCTTTTCTTTCTCCTCCTCCTCCTCTTCTTTCTTCTGTTCTTCCTCTTTCTTTGCTTTGGATTTGTCTTGTACTTTAGTTGATATGAGGCCAGTGCGAGTGAGGTTCTCCAACAAAGAATTAAGATCAAGAGGAGCTTGAGGAACTGGTTGAGAGGCCTTATTAGGTCCTGGAGGAAGTTGCGTTGTCATGTAAGAGCCTGGGACAGCATTTGGAGGAATGCCAACCTGTGGTGGTGGATGACTGAGAATATCATTAAGTGAGGCAATGGCCTGTGGGGCTGGAGGGTTGTTTATATTCGATATTGGTAACACTCCAGAACTGGGACCAAGCTGTGGAGGTGGCACAGAAGGAGGACCTTGTGGGGGAGGACCTTGAGGTGGCCCCCCCTGCATTGGTCTCTGTGTTGGAGGTGGTCCCTGAGCTAGGAAAACTCCATCTGGTCCTAGGGATGAATGCGGGCCCACCTTTGTTTTTTCTGGGTAATTTGGAGGGGGTTTCCTGGGAATCCCAACAGGGGGTGACCGTCTGTTGGGACCTTTCATGGTTGGCATGTTTCTCTCTTCCCCTGAAAACTGATCTTGAGCTGGACTACCTGAAACACCTGACAGCTTCTGCCCTTCACTTTCCATTCCATGAATGTTTACCTGTCCTGGTATAATACCAGCAGGCAGAGCAGTGAATCGCAGGAAGCGTCTATAACCGCGTACACTAATGCTGATTGGCAAACCTCCAAATTCCACTGGGAACTTGATATCATTAATAGTGACTGCTCTTAAAGCGTCCACAAACTTAATGATAAATGGCCTGCCATCTATATTAAAGCGCTGTGGTTTAGCATCCAAGTAAAGGGGAACAACTTTTCTAGCATGGATTACAAGCTGAATCTTCCCTGCAACAAAGTCTGTATTCTTGACAGGTCCTATGTTTACATTAGGAGGTTTTCCATCTAATCTCACTGTTCTTGGTTGTCCTGCAAGATGTACTGTTATTGGTTTCCCACCAAAGAAGCACTGATATCCTCTGTTGTCTAACATCAGTTCCTTTGTTGGGACACCTAATTTTACACGGTGTGTCTCTCCAGCAATTGTAAACTCTTTATAGTCTTCCCCTATTCTCATCGGCAACACAAACTGGCCTTCATCAAATACAATATTACAGTGACCTTCTCCAAATGTGAGAATCCGGGGATCATCCCAATCCAAGAGGATCACAGCAGTGTTACCGTATGTTCGGATTTCTCTTGGAACTTTGTCAATATCAATCGTTCTTGTCTCGGAATCCCTGGCCACAGCCTTTAACCTCTCTTCTGTGACAAATGGAAGGTCAGGCTCACCTGTCCATTCATCTTCCAGGTTTCCTTCCCTGTATCCCCAATTGCGGTCATCCTGAATGAATCCTCCTCTCCCTCTTCTGCCTCGTCCTCTCATGCCTCCTCTGCCCCATCCATCTTCACCTTCTGGCCCTCCTGGGGGCCCACCCCGCCCACCTGGAAGGCCTCGTCCCATCCCAAGGCCACCTCTAGATGGAGGTCCGTTGGGACCCATGTAACCCCCTCGCCCACCTCTCATGTGATTCTCCCGCATTCCCCTTCCATGACCCGGACCAGGACCAGGTCCTGGACCTGGGCCTGGGCCTGGGCCTGGCCCTGAACCTGGGCCTGGTCCAGAGCCTGAACTTAGCCCTGATCCTGGTCCTGGTCCTGGTCCTGATCCTGGTCCTGATCCTGGTCCTGGTCCTGGTCCTGGTCCTGATCCTGGTCCGGATCCTGGTCCTGGACCTGGTCCTGAACGTGGCCCTGATGCTGAGGTAGGTGGTCCAGAGGTAGGACCTGACAGTGGAGTCTCACCTGGGCCTGTCCAGTCTCCATCATCTAGAGGAAAAATAATCATATATAAATTAACCATATCCCCAAAATTACATTATATATCTTATTTGCATTCTATTCATTATAGAAACCCTATCAATAGGTAAAAGTTTTTTTTTCTTTATTACAATAAAAAATGTTTAGCTGAACTATGTGTATTGCTATACCAAGTATACAGCACATATTCCTAATAAGTGTCACAACATGACGGAACACAAAAAAAGGTGGAGAAGATTTTCAATACCCTAATGTATAAATGAGCAGGAGTTAGGCTGATAATTGGTTTTGTGTTGTAGTTCAACAATATTGTAATTCAATTAACTTCTTGCCTATAAGATAAAATGCCATACCTGGGAAATGTGAAGGTGTTCTGTGATGCCGCCTGTCCCTGTACTGTGCTTCACGAATTTTGTCTTGCTCCACTAAAGTGACTACTGTGGTCAGTAACTGGTTGTACTGACTAAGGTTGATCTCTCCTCGACGCATCTGCTCTTCTGCTTGTTTCACAATCACCTGCAAAAATTGAGAATTAAGTACACAGATACTCCTGATAACATTATAAATGTGAAACTGCTGTGTATAGAGGATACACTAGTAAAGTCATAAATAAGTCATCAAGTATAAGAGAAGATCTGGGTTAAATGCTGTATAAGAAAAGATCTTCTAACTTTACTGTGTTAAATGCTAGATGTAAAGAATAGAATATCATCTTGCCAATTTTCCTTGAACATAAAGGTACTTTGAAGATTTTCAAGAAGAAGGGGAAGAAGAAGAAAAAGACTCATGCATTAAATTTTCAAAATTAACAATAAATGCATTACCTATAGAAACATGCTAACTAAAATTCTTACTTGATAATTCTGTCTTGCAGCCTCTCCTCTTCCTGGAGATCCAGGGCTATCCTCATCATCCTCATACAGCTTCCTGCGACCATCTCCTGCAATTATCATAAAGAATTCAATATTCGACATCTGATGTTTTACAGCACATCCAATGAAAAAACAAACTAATAAAATCGGATCTCAATGTTTTGTGACCTAATCCTACCTAGATTGCCTGCCATGCCCATGCCTCTATGGCCTCGCCCTCTGCCTCGAAAGTTCCGGCCTCGATTTGGGAATCCATGGTGATTATCAAAGAATGGGGGCTCCACTTCCTCTCCTTCCTGGCTGAAGCGCCGTTCAGACTCTGTTTATGAGCAGAAGGTTGTGTCAACAGATAAAATTAATTATATTGTATCCTCAACATTTGTTTTAAAAATCTAACTTACATAATCAATACATAATAAATCCAATCTTCTACAAACAATTTTATAGACCTTAAAGTGAGTTGAATTTGAAAAATTACAGAGAATGTACTTAACAGCTACAGAATTAAATAAATCAATAAACAAACTTATTAAGTAGTAACAATGTAAGATCTTGTTTACTTCAAACTATATAACATATGTTATCAAAACAAAGAGATAAGGGGATGAGATCTCACCTGAAGTACTAGCTTGCCGCTGGTATTCCTTGAATTCAGGATTCTTTTCTCTGAATTTCTCCCAGGATGCAGCATGAGGACTGTTGAAACTGGGTTTCCTCATGCGAGGGTCAATAGGTCCCAAAAGTGGGCTGCCAACACCTGGAGGTCCCAGCTCTCCTTTGGCACGTGCGATGTTGAGGTCTTGATTATCTGAAGGATTAATTGGAGCCAGTGGATCTCTGGCTGAAGGGTCTCTCACACCTGGGTCTCTGCTGTTTGGGTTCCGATCATCCTGGTCTGTGATATTAAAAGCTGGGCCAACAGGTGTAGGAAGGAGGGCAGGTCGGGGTAGCAGCTGCCGGTAGTCAACGTCTTTCTTGCTGAACAACCTATTGATCAGTGTGAAAAGACTGGTAAGTAAATAGCTTGTTTGAGTAACATAGGAGCTAGACATACACAGCTCTTGGAATCTCCCTTCAGTAACCTTGAACATAATAACAAGACTACTTGAGTGCATACTAGCTGCTTTGGTTTAGAAATAAATTTTCAATAAAACAATCTGCTAACCAAAGAGACATTTTTTCTTTTACATTAGCATTTAACATTTGTTACAAAAATGTATTAAACCTTTCTTCAAAATAAATCTCAGCTTTTGCCAGAAATATATGTACGATTGCCAAAGCACATTTAACCCATTCACGCCGGGGCCATTCCGGCTTTGCACGGTCGCTATACCGAGGTTTTCGAACGCATCATCCGAACGCTTCGAGATTCTCGGGCGCACGGGCCGCGAGCCTGGGCTGCCCGCTCGCTCACCCCGAGCGCCGGCCTTGGCCAGATATCTCGTCGGCGGCGTCTGACGCGAAAACCACGAAACGTGTCAGCACGTCATCCGGCGTGAGTGGGTTAAAGACTAATAATGGAAAAAAATTCACACATGCTTGTTCATATCTGTCAATACTATCTCTGCATCAAGAACAAATTTTCTATGTCTAAAGCCTTTTCAATCTCGTGCATTGTAATCAGCACTAGTTTTATTAATACATTTAATTAATACTTTTGAAATAACTACCACCAGATTTACTTTCAACAGTACTTATAAATGACCACTTTATAGATTCATTAACCAAAGTATATTTAATGCTAATCCATTGAGATTGGGTACATGCACTGATCTTGACACAAAAGATTCAATAACTGGGCCTAACTGACCTCACCTGTTTACCAGACACCATTTCTTGATTTTTTGGGAAAGAGTTATTTCTATACTACATTAGCATCATTATTAACAGTGATAAAAAGTAAATACTTGTAATTGGGTGAGCCTAGTAATTGACTCATTGGTACTAAGCACTTCCGGAGTCCTCTACGTGTAAAATAACAATTCAAAACAAAACCATAGTATACAGTGTATATATATACACATGCTATCCTGGTGTCACTGGATTTATTAATTGACACATTTCTTTCACATCTCCATTCTATAAAATCTGCAAATAAAAATCCCACTAGATATTTCTCAAGAATGAAGACTATTTGTTAGCAAAAGTGCCTGAAGGAGCTAATTAAATGCTGAGTATCATTTATGACTCAGCTGACCTAAACAAACTCCCGACTCCTGTTCCTCATTTCACATATGCAATCACTCCTTGTAAGGTCTTTCTTCTTCCTTTTCTCTCTCCCTCTCACTCTTGCTTTTCTCTTTCTCTCTCCATCTTTTGTTTGTTTATTTGTTTACTTTTGTTTAGGTGCATGTATTTGTTTATTTGTTTACCTTTGTTTAGGTGGATGTATTTCTATAGATCATATAAATACTGACATTCTTTAGTTTACATGTTATAACACTAGGGTTTCAAGTGTGCATAAGGAACTAACACGAGACTGGCCATGGAAACTGGGGTTCCTATAGCATTACTTCTGGGGTTAAGTATGCTTAGGCTGACTTCCAATATTTTTTAATGATGTTATAAGTACATAATAATACTGAACAATTCTTTATAATGATTCTAGATTACAAATGGTTACTCCTCTGGAACAAAATTAGGATATGGGCAAAACTTAAGATTGTGTATAGGCCTAGGCAAAAGGATGATCATCCCTGACTTGATTCTGATTCCAGAGTCAGATGTCTCTAGCGTGACATCATGTCATGGGAATAATTTGCTCCTGCCAGATGACATCCTATCATGTCATGATTTCTACCTCAAAACATGCATTTTACATCATCATGTATGTATATATGAGTTCCATTTGTATAGACCAGTGGTTTTCAAACTTCTTAGTATGACAGCACACTAAGAAACAACTAATATTTTGGTGGCACACCTGCTCTTTGATTATATATATAGTCTTAGACTTATTCTCGCGATCAATGTGATGAATTCTCGAAACCTAGCAAAATTATATTATTTTCGCAGCACACCAAGGAGGTAATGGCAGCATACACTTTGGGAATCACTGGTATAGACACATGAAAAGTGCTCAAAGAGGCTTGTTATCAAGCCAGCAGGAGTGGCATTACCCAAATACAAACCCTGGTGTGACTCAAATTAAAATGATTCTCTATATCCTACCTTTTCTTCATGACTAATGAGTATTTCTAGTCTATGATCCTCTTGGGAATTTAGTTAAAAATGATCATAGTTATAACATCATTAAAAATGCTTAGAAGCCAGCCGAGGTGCAACTTTCCCAAAGGGAGCATAGGTGTTATCTAATCAAAACAGGAGGGTGGGCACCTAAAGGTACACTAATAGCAGTCAGGGACAGGTCAGTGTTGCTCAACTCCCTTATATTTCATTATTTAACTCATAAAATAAACTTCAGAAAACAAATAATGTTATCAACCATTAGAGGATATTCATCAAAAATAAAAAAAGTTATTCTATGTCAGATAAAAAAATGTAACATCTTTTAAGGGTTAAATAAATATGTTAATATATGCAAATCTATGTAACGTACATAATGGATATTATTCATATCATACATGCTATAAAACATATATCATATGTGTATGTGTGTGTGCATACTTGCATGGTCTTAGTTAGTTGTTTAAATAAGAGAAAGAGAGCTGAGTTCAAGGGGATCCATCTGCTATATCTAGAATGTATGCCATCAATGGTCCTATTTGGAAAACAATTTCTTTACATCCCAATACTAAGACCTCTTGTACCTCTTTTACTTAAAATCTTCCTTGTCTAACTTAAATTGTTCCAGACATATAATAGTAAAGCATAATCATATCAACTCATTTTCGTCTTTTCTCTAACGTTGCAAGTTTAGATTTCTGATATTTGTTCCAAGTCCCTTAACCCATTGATCGCGGTATTGAAAAAAGGTCTATGCAGTAGGATGGCAGGTTTACATTGTCTGGCATGGTGCCATCCGCGTCTATGACCGACTCTGCCTTGGCAGCAAATCATGCCATCCGCTGCTAATGGGTTAAAGTTGGTACCCATCTAGTTGTGGCTCATTCCAGTTTGTCTATAACTTTTCCTAGATGTGGACTCCATATTACTGCAGTGTATTTTAGAGTAGGTCTTATGATCTGATGATTTTTCTTACCATACCTCCACATGAATGCCCTGTTCATGTTTGTTATCAGTGATAGCACTTTTTTTATTATTACCAATAATTACAAGTATTCTGAGGTCTTTTTCTTTCTCTTGACGTATCTAATATTGTTTTTCTTAGCTTGTACTGGTGTATGAGTTGATGTTTACTATCACTGTGCCTGGCATTTATTGTTGTCAAATTCCATATTCCAAGGACAGCTCTTTTTGAACAAGCTTTCAATGTCTTTTTGGAAACTGGCATACATCCACAACTGTTACTCCTCTTTTTGTATCATCTGCAAACATATACTGACAACTCTCTGAATTTATGTTTTATTGTAGTTCATTTATGAAAATAAACATAATTGGTGCCAATACTGACTCTTGGGTACTCCACTTGTTACTTGTCTCCATGTAGAGTGTTTCCCTCTATTTGCTGTATTCATTCTTCTTTCATATAAAGAGCCCTTTGTCCATTTGAGAAGTTTTTCTTCAACTCCACCCATGTTCCAATTTCTGCATCAGTCTATTATGTGACACTTGATGCTCTGTCAAAGGCCTTTTTGAAATCAAAGTATACTAATTCTTCCCAATCTTCTCACTCTTGCAGTATATCAGTAATTTTGTTGTAAAAGCAGAGTAAATTTGATACTTATGATTGGTCCTCCCTGAATCCAAATTGTTGCTATATGTCCTCCCATAAAAGTGCAATACTTCTATCACACTGAGTATAAAGAGAATAATGAGCTGATATGGACCCTATACTACAATTTTAGTCAACTGCAGTATTGATAGAGCCTGTCATATGACACATATAAGTCTTTCAATACAACAAAGCACACAAATTGCTCTAGTTTTACAATGAGTGACTGAGAGTGGGAAAAATAAGGGTATGTTGCAAGAAGCTGCCTTGCTCTGAAATAAAACCCGTCCTGGAGATTGGGTAAGCAAATCTATCCCCCATCAGCAATGGTTTAATATCATATTTTGTTTCACAAGTTGTTCATTATCTTTTCCAGTAATTCATATTTTTCACTTGCTAGTAATACTGGTATATAATTCAGAGGGTTTTGCTCATCATCACTCTTGTGTAGAAGGGGTGATGCTCACTGACTTCCATGGTTTTGGTTGATTTCCTTTATCTATTGAGTTTTGAAATAACAAAAGTAACGGTAGACCGAATTGATCAGCACATTCTTTGAGAAAACCATCTGGTCATTCCACTTTCCTTTTCCTAATTTCACTAATAGATCCTTATTTCCTTTTTCTTGAGTGTGATGTTCCCAAGATACTGAGTTGTGGCAACCAAATTCCTTTCTGGTTAAAGGAAGGCATCTTTAACAAGGACTAATTGGAATTTTTCATTTAGAATCTCATACATTTCTTTTTTTTAGTATAGAAAATGATTCCATCTTTAGTAGCAAAAATATGATCTTTGCTTTAGTTTTACTATTTAAATAATTGTAGAAAAGTTTAGGTTGTTTTTGGAGCTTCTGTAAATATCCTAAAAATCTCTCTTGTAATCTCTCAATGCCTCATTTCTCCCCACTTTATGACCTATGTCTTCTGAATCTTTTCTGCAAGTGATGTTTGTTTTCTCTTGCTCTCCTATATTTTTCGTTGAACCTTTTTTGGTATTTTATTGCTTCAGTCTTTGAATTTTGGCACATACACACAACTCATTTATTACAGATCTCACTACATCTTAATTATATCTTTTCTTTACAATTTCAGTGCATTCTTTGTTCTCAAAGAACTTTCTTCAATTTGTTAATAACCTTTCTTGTAGATGTACTTCTTCTAAAATTCTCTCTTTTCAATTGTTTCTTCCTATATAAAGCAATATATAAACTAATATAATTACTAAATGAACACTCATCCTCTATAGAGGACAGAATTTTGAGCATTTCATATCAACTTTATTTGTTTTATTTATTAGGTCAAGCACCATAGATAGCATGTCCATGCCATTTTCCATAGTTTATTCAGCTATGGTTTGATGAAGGCAATGCTGTTTTTTTATTTCCAGCAAATTCACATTCAATGAATCTGATGGTGCTTTTGAATCTCAAGTTTCTCTGTTGATTCTGCTATTAAATCTTCAGTTAAAAGAATTTTCTTTGATTTGGTTTCCATAATTTGAAGTAAATTCTTTAAACTTCTAAGCATTTCTTGGGCTAGTTATCTGTAACTTTCTTATGACCATGCTGATATGTATGTGTTTGTATGTGTTTGTATGTGTGTGTATGTGTGTCTGTGTGCGTGTGCGTGTGCGTGTGCGTGTGCGTGTGCGTGTGCGTGCAAGTGCTTTAATATCATATTTTAGATTTAAGAAAAATCTTTATAATGAAAATCATATATTGTCAGTCTTCTTTCAATATTTTTTTCTGGAAATTACTTTTGAAAGTTTTAGCAATATACACAGCTTAACTAAGAACCATGCTATTAACACAACTCATAACTAGCTATGCAAAATAAACTATTACTAACTCAGCATAAAGCAAAATTGACAGAACTAAGGGAGAGAGGGGGAGGGAGAAAGGGGGAGGGAGAAAGGGGGAGAGAGAAAGGGGGTGAGCGGGGGGGGGGGAGAGAGAGAGAGAGAGAGAGAGAGAGAGAGAGAGAGAGAGAGAGAGAGAGAGAGAGAGAGAGAGAGAGAGAGAGAGAGAGAGAGAGAGAGAGAGAGAGGAGGGGGGCAAGAGGAGAGACAGAGACAGAGAGGGAGGGAGAGAAGGAGAGAAGGAGACAGGGAAAGAGAGGAGAGACAAAGACAGAGACAGAGAGGGGGAGAGAGGGAGGGAGAGGGAGAAAGGGAGGGAGAGGGAGAGAGGGAGTGAAGGAGAGAGGGAGAAAGGGAGGGGAGGGGAGGGGAGGGGAGGGGAGGGGAGGGGAGGGGAGAGGAGGGGGAGGAGAGACAGAGATAGAGATAGAGATAGAGATAGAGATAGAGAGAGAAAGAGGAGAGACACAGAGGAAAGACAGAAAGAGGCACAGAGAGCGTAAAGAGGAGAGACAGAGGAAAGACAGAAAGAAGCACAGAGAGAGGAAAGAGGAGAGAGAGAGAAGTAGAAACCAAGAGAGTAGTAAAAATAAGGCTCAAAAAGCACAACGCATCTTACCCGAGTCCTTGCTCTGCTTCAGGAGACTCCCTGTAAAACAAAGGTGCAAAGCACAGATTGGTGATCAGATGTGATAAAAAGCAACAAAGCACAAGAAACATACAAGTGAAGAATCATCACACAAAATGCATCCCACTAAATTTCTACAAATGGTGCGCATCAATATGTGTATATCAAGCTAATTTAATATGAACTTTGGTGAATAAGCACTGTATGCATTTTTTTGTATTCTGGAGGCTAATTTTATCTGTTGTCTTTTCACAGCTGTAAATCTAATGTTCTATTATTACAGCCTGGATATTAAAAGGTTGAAATCTGTCATAATATTAACTTTTCAGATATATTGACATTTTATGAGTATTTTTAGTTGAATACCTTATCTAATTTTAATATACTTATTAAAGAAAAATACATAAGGTAAAGTCAAGTCAATTAGTTACCTTAAATTGCATTCTCTGTCAGATAGAATGCAATTCCGAGTTCAAAGAATTTAAAAGAATTTAATAGTGATGCTAAAATATATCTATTACTTAATATGAAACAGCAACATTACATTTACTATTTCAAATTATAATTCTACACTTTTATTTTCTTTCATTTTTAAGAAGTATAATTGATATATAATGTTTTTATAAATTGCACTCTCTAAAACACATATATATCTTAGAATTTGTTTGCCTGCCTTCTAATAAGAGAATTTGCATTACCTATAGAGTCTGTTTTATCTGGTCTGTCCACAAGTTATCAGTGATGTGGTACATGAGCACATTACTGATTGGCTGAAAAGCAATATGTCTAATATTGTTAGTTAGATGTGATAAATATTCAAGCTATCAATGCAGTTATATATTTAACTAATTGCGGACGGGCATCATGACATACATGACGCAGGAGCTTTGGCCTGACGACGGGCATCATGACTTACATGACGTTCAGGGATTTTGAATCACTGCTATTTTATTGTGCTATAAATAAGGAGTGAGTGAGGATGACTATTACAGTCATAATTACTATAATTACTATAATATTAACCCGTTAACGACGGGTGACTAGATATCACGTCTAGTGGTTTTTGGGCCATACGCCGGGGACGCGTTATTTTGTCCAGCCCGGCGCGCGGGAGGAGCCAGCGCACAGTGCTGGTTCACGGCCAGTGCGGCCGAGAATCCCGACGCATTAGGCTTATGCGTTCAAGAGTCCCGGAATTTTGGTCTTTTTAAGCTGGATTGGTCCCGTCGGGAACAGGTTAAGCAAACCTAACATCCAAAAACTAGATGGCAACACTTTCTTCTAGCACCAGCAGGAGAGAGAGCCTTGAATGGCACTCATCCACGGTCTCTATCTAGCACTATCTTTATAGAGCGATGGCACATAGCAAGATGCCAACCTCTAGTCTACATAAACAAAAAACAGGTTTTAAATAATTAATCTTCTCAATTAAGTATTTAAGAAAGACATCTGGCTGTACAAGTGCAAATAAAAGGTATCTCAATAATATCCTTAATGTAAATTACATAGTTAAAATGGAAAATGACATGAAATAGTGTTGAAGTGAATCTGCAACATCATCACAAGACATTGGTGGAAATGTAAGAGTACAAACAAGTTCTCTATACCAGGATGTCAACTTTGATGATCAGATGAATGTTATTTCAAATACTACCTATGTAATTTACATGCTGTGAATTATTAAAATATCTTTTATTTGCACTTACAATGCCAGATCATTCTTTTTTAACATACATGAAATTAGGGAAAGAATAATTATTCAAAGCCCACTGTTCTTTGCATCCAATCAGTCTAGTGTGTTTGATACATGGTTGTCTTTGTGTCCTTGCATTCCATAATATCAGTCTAATTGGAAAGTTTGGGATTTGTGTGTGAATGTGTAAGGGTTCTTAGTATTTCTACACATTCAAATGTGTTACCATATTAATAGCTTGAAAGATTTATCACATATAACTTATGATATCATACACATTGATTTCCAGCCAACCATTAGCCAGTAACGTGTAGTTGACACTTATAACTATAACTTGAGATATTCAGTGGACAGGTCAGAAAAGGCAAACTATAGTAATAATAATAAGATATTGAAACTTCTATCTATCAAGATTATTATTGGGTAGTTAGTGAAAGACCCTTGTTGTATTATTATTACATTTTAAACATGCTACCCTTCATTATATGAAAATATTATGATGGTTAGCAAATTCTATGATGCACAGAGCACACACATGCAAACAGGTCACCTATGCATATGGACCCATTGACCTAAATCTGAAAATTATTACAAATGAGAAATTGTCCACACTTTGCAACCATGCAAGTGTCTCAAGTAAAAGGCAACCATTTAGTTTATTTCTATCATAGATACAGAAAACTTCTCCATCCATGCTGCTCCATTCTAGTGTTGCAACTTCAAAATATGCCTTTACCTTTTATGATTCTCTGTATCCATAATGCCTAATCTACTCCTTCCTTTCCTTCCAATTTTTTTTCATTCCCTACCTAGGAGGAAAGTAAATATCTTTATGGGTACTAATGATCTGTAACTCTATTAACCCTTTCCCGACGGGGCACACGCTACGCGAAAACCCCTACGCCGGGCCATTGCAATATTGCATTGGAAACATCACACTGGCATGACGCCCTGGCATCGGGAATTTAGCTGTGTCACACGGGTGTGACGCACCGTCTTCATAGGGTTAAGATTTGCACATTTCCTATTTTGAATCTCTATGTAGCCTTCCAATGGAAAAGGAAAACTGTCACATCTGTTATATCTAACCCCTATCAATTTTTTTCATGCCAATGCTCTATGGTGAATCCTCTAAAGTTGTGGGAGGACTAAACACTGAGCTAAAAGTCAAGTAGGTTCTTTGGAGATGTAAAAACAACAAAATTAAGTGGGACATTCTGGGTCTCCTTATGGCCTGGCAAGCTTGCTCCTCTCATCTCCTGGGTTGTTGCCAGATGTATGAGGTATATACATAAAGCATTGTACAACAGAAATAAAGAATACATGCTACAGACTGTGCATAGAATGAAACGTAAATATAACAAATAATGTAAATAATAATTCATGTGCTTTCATGTAACATGTAGTAACTTTGGAAATAATATCACAGTAGTAAAGTAGATCTTAGTACAACAAATATCACAATATTATCTGCTATCTCATCGGTTTCAAGTATCATAGATACTATTTCGTGTATCACACTATATCACTATAATATCCCACATCTCCCTCCTTCACATTCACTAGAGTGAGTCTTGAAACAATTTCGCCACCTTCAGATGCTGCAGATGGAAATTCTCAAATGTATCCAGTGAATAGTGGTTTAAAATAGGGACCAAAGGGCTGTGATCCATCACTAAACTAAAATGCAGGAGGTCTGTGAGACGAAACTTGCATTTGGACATGGCCCAGACTACAGCTTGTAACTGTATGGTGGCGTAATGTGTCTCTCTATTAGTCAAGAAGCGAGAGCCACACTGCAATAGTTTGAGTCTTCCACCACCTGGCGTGAACTCTGCCAACTGGTTGACTAGACCCATAGATACGAGGGGGCTTCAAAAAGTTTGTGGAAACAGTCGACAACTAAAAATCATATAGAATGATTTTGACTTTAATGCACCTGAACATTCTTGTACAAACGTGTTATAATGTTTTCAAACATGACCCCTTAAATGCAGGTAATAATGCATTGGAAGTCAGGCACCATTTAAGCAACATGGAATTCACCAAAAATCAAGGCCAGGACAAACATTAAATTTATGATGAAACTTGGTTGGGAGAATAAGCAAATCACTGAAGCTCTGAAACAAGTTTATGGTGACAATGTCCCAAAGAAATCAACAACCTACAAATGGATAAATCAGTTCAGAAGTGGTTTGCGAGGAAAACATTGATGCTCTTCACAACATGATTGAAAAGGATAGACAAATAACCACTGAATCAGTAGGAAACACATCTTTGTGGGTTCTGCATTTATAATTCTGGTGGAGAGTTTGGGGCTAAGCAAGCTTTCCGCTTGATGGGTCCCTAGGCTGTTGCGCCCAGATCAATCACAAAAAAGCAGTGGCTACCCAGGGGTGGAAGTGGACCGGTCAAAGCAAAATCTGACCATTTCAGAGGAAAGGTCATGACCAATGTCTTCTGGAATGCAGAGGGGATTTTGCTAGTTGACTTCCTCAAGAGCAAGAAAATAATTACATCTGCTTATTATGAATGCATTTTGAGAAAACTGTCAAAAAAACTCAGAAAAACGTCTTGGAAAACTAAATCAACTCGTTCTCTTCCACCAAGACAATGCACCCACTCATGGTGCTTGGCAGACAAGAATTTCAATGGGAAATCATCCGACATCCACCTTAAAGCCCCGATTTAGCCCCATCTGACACCTTTTGGTTTCCAATCTTAAAAAAACATTGAAAGGTACCAATTTTCCCTTGGTTGAAGATGTAAAAAGAGCTGCGCTAACATGGTTCAGATCACATGACCCTCAGTTTTACTCAGACAGACTTATTAACCAATTCACA
Organism: Penaeus japonicus; assembly: GCA_017312705.2. Classification (NCBI taxonomy): domain Eukaryota; kingdom Metazoa; phylum Arthropoda; class Malacostraca; order Decapoda; family Penaeidae; genus Penaeus; species Penaeus japonicus. The sequence continues at coordinate 9,649 of BOPN01008109.1, read as the reverse complement.
CATGGGCTATTCCAGCTCTAAATGGTCGGAATGCCAGTGTTTTTGAACGCATAAGCCTACCACCTCAGGATTCTCGGGTGCAGCCGCGAGCGAGTGATATACGCCCGCTCACATGGTGCGCTGGCCTCGAACAAATATCTCATCACCAGCGTCTGACCCAAGAACCACTGAACGTGATAGCAAGTCAAACAGTGCAAATGGATTAAAGGCTGGTATCAACGTTTGCAGGAGTGTATTGACCTTAATGGAGCATATGTTGAAAAATAAACATCATAACTGAAACCTTTTTTTCATAATGTCCTTTTTCCACAAACTTTTTGAAACCCTATCATACATGAAGATCTATGAGGTTGGCAGGAGTAGGGAACTCTGCCATAGCACAGACTTTCTCAAAGTCACCTGCAATGCCATCCTTGGAGAGCCTGTAACCAGTCTTCCCTGCGAGCTGATGACCTCAGCTTAGGTTGGCGCTTGATCAACAAGCCCTGAATACTTGTGTAGCTTCAGCTATAATCATATTTTTTCAGGGCCAAGTAATCAAATTTCCTTAGACCTCTTTATCTTCACCTATTCCTTTTATCTTCTCTGTACTCTCCCTGGGCCTACAAGATTCACCTGTAGGGACTGGTATTCACCTCAGGGAGGACTGCAGCCAAAGACCAGGGAGCATATCCAAGTACAAAGCTCCAATATTCTCGAGGTACCAGAGTACTCACCCGGTTCTTCCTCTGAATGGGGCGGGCATAGGGATAGGGGAACCACAGGTCTTTATAAACCTGTAACTCTAGAGCAGGGATAGGGATAGGCCCCTGAAAAGGGGTCTCCTCTGATTAGGTGGGAACATCCACATGGTCTCTATACCCCCCCCCCCTCCAAAAGAGGACGGGGATAGATTTGTAATTTCTGCCACGTCCTCGAGTCAGAAGTGTAAATAACAACCTCCCCCAACCATTGTTCCTTTGCCTTCATGTTGCTATGAATTTTGCTAACAGGGAAGCCCTCCTGCAGACCCTTTTCGACGCAGAAATATGAACCCTTAGAGTGATCTCTGCACATGACCATTTCATCATCCTATGCCAGGATGAAACAAATGCAGAAATCCTGTTTACTGACCATTTGATCAACTTACTTAAGACTAAGTGATTTGAACTGATCATGCCACTGAATTAAAGGCAAATTAAAGGCAAAACTGATAGTTCTCAAGCACTTAAATAGAGAACTAGTCAAGGAAACCCGATCCCATTAACCCACTCACGACGGGGGCATTCCAGCCTTGCATGTCACAATGCCGGGGTTTTCGAACGCTTAGGCCTAAATCAATTAAATGGCTGGCACCATATTGTGCCACCAGGCCACCGGGGTTTTGAATGAGCGGTACAGTAGTGTACCACCTGTCCAGAGAGGGTTAAAGAAGAGCTGGAAAGAACTCTATCGAAGTCTTCATTATGAAGAATCGATACTTAACCGTTTTATTTGATTAAACTTTGCCTATATTCTTCACTTCTATATGAAAATACCAAAGAAAAGTGGAAACAATCTCTTAGTGTGGCATCAAAAAACATATTTTATTCTTTTTTTTTTCCCAAAAAATGAAAAGAACAATATGAATAACCATACACATACATATGAGTATGTACCTCATAACATGACGTGACATGACGTGATTTCACTAGTAATCAACAAATTAGAAGTAGTATTGCATAAGTAATTTTTTACTTTATCTTATTTCTTGGCCAAACACATTTGATTTTGCAATAGTTTTCGACTGATCTTTTTATTCAACCGATCAAGAGGCAGAAATTACCATGATGTCATCAATATCACATAGTTTTCTGTGATATCATTTTTTTAATGTTATATTTCATTTTATGACATTCAAACACCTAAACTACAGTAGCAGAGTCTTAGAAATTACGGTAAACGATTATATTTGAGAACAATCTAGTGATTTATTGCTGATGCTTCAGCACGTCTCATTGCCCTGCCTGGGACTCTGCCAGAAAATGAACCACATCTTTGGGCTTCACCCGGGGCCTGGGATATTTTTCGACCCCATGATAGCACATACCAGCGCAAATGGGTTAATGAAGATCCAGTTCTTGGATACCTGCCAAGGTCCAATAAAAAGGTCTATACTTATTCACATGTTCATAAGTCCCATGCAAATTGAACCACAATGATTTACGAATGTTAAGCAATGCATGGGCTGCTACAAATATGGACACTAAAAGTCAAACCGCCCTGAAGGTGAGAAACTCCGCTTGAGTTCTGATTGTGGAGCAAATAATCATAATTACAGAGACTGCAAATCAAACAACAAAAGATATCTGAACTGTGGCAAGGGGCACAGAACAATAGCAAACTCTTGCCCACTACAAAAGAAAGCAATAAAGAAAAGAAGAGACAACAAAAATGAAATTGAGAAAAAATAAATTCAAATTTAAAAAGTTGCAAAGCAAATTGCAAAGCAGACAACTGCTGCCACCCAGAACACATGGTTTAAAAGTCTAATAAAAGAGATGAAGGAGGAGGAGAAGAAAAAGCCACAGGTGATTTTACAATTATCTGACAACCTCTCGGTAGGCGTGATGACTGCCATCACCCACGCCCAACTGTGTAATATTATGAAGCCAGAATTAGGCTTTTACCACCACGTAAAAAAGGGATTAAAAGATAATGGCCTTCTGCAGCTTTATCTCAGGAACGGGGATTCATGGGGGATCACACTCACAGCCCCACAACCTTGCCTCAGCCAATAGACAAGCCAGAGCCAAAACACTGCACCATGCCACAGAGGAAACCAACACCCACACCAAACATAACACCACGCCCAACACAACACATATCACCACGCCAAACCACTAAGACACAAACAACCGCTCAGGCACCACCACTCTCACCAACACCATACCCACAACAGACATATGCTGTCAGACCCAAAACTACACAAGCATGGTAGTATGGTACAGTACAAGCACCTGAACAGAGAACAAATCACACATGAAATATATAGAAGTACAATAAAATGGATCTACACAAACACAACATATAAACCCTACATTCACGAACAGACGATCACATACAGAACAGCTGGTATAACACATCCAAATAACGCAATGGCTGCAACACAACCCACTCACACTTCATTATCATCTCGCCTTGCAAACGTTCATCACGACGTACTCGCCAGGACACCAAACAGAAGACACGAACTCTGCAGTCATTACAGACAACATGACCCTGACGTCCTACTCATTTACACATTCACTCAAACATCCACACACACTCCGCATATTCACCTACAATACCTATACATTTAAAAGAAAACAAAAGACGACAGCGAACCCATTGCAGTAAACCAAAACATGAAACAAACTTCTTTATAACTTTTCCTCTGAATTTATGGCAGTAGAAATACAAACCCCTCATGATCCTATAACCCTTGCACCCACATACATTCCTCCTCGCAGACCATATCTTACTGAATCAGACATCTTCCAGCTCATCTTCCCACCCCACCCTGCATCCATTCACACATTCGCTGCCTACACATACATCTTATCATTTATATCACTTTTATTATTGCTTATTATTGCACTTATTTATGTTTCCATTATATGTTTACATTTATGCATTCATTCTTATGCCATGCTCATGATGCATGCTCCTGGTATCATGCTGTTTTTTAAATACTATTCTTTGTTTATGTTCCTTGTGTCATGTTTATCCTCATTATCTCCGCCCCATCACCCACTACCTCACATGCCACCACACTTGACCATTCCCTCTCTAACCTCACCTCCTCTCCTCCCCATCCCCCACCACTTTCTCACAAAGACCACTGTTCTGTTCAATCATTTCTCACTTGCTCACATCACTCACCCATACATTTCTATGACCATCACATATTTGTGTGTTTCTTTTACTATTTTGTTTGTATTTGCTCATTCAGGCCATTATCAATTTATAAAAAAAAAAAAAAAAAAAAAAAAAAGGCGACCCACTGGACCTCCCCACAGCTCCCAGGAACCATAAAGGAGGCAGGTGAGAGTCTCACCTGCAATAGACTAACATCGCAGATAACCTCCCACAATGCTAACACTAGCAGGCGAAAAAAAGATGGCAGATCATACCTACTGTGAGGCTGTCTCGCCGGCTCAAAACACTAACAGCTGAAACCCAACCCCCCACCGTTAACTTATGCAACCTAAATCAATATAACCACCATGCGAGGGGTTTCACCCCCCTCTTTTATCTCAGACTTTTTCATTTTTCCAAGCAGCTAGCTCTTTAGCTTTTCTTCCCTCCTTACTCTAAGGATCCTCTTCAATCTTTACTTTGTTACTTTCTTTCCTTGCACATAAAACGAAATGTAAATATAGCAAACAATTTAAATAATAATATATGTGCTTTCATATAACAGGTAGTAACTTTGGAAATACTAGTAGTAAAGTAAATCATAGTACAATACTAGTAGTAAAATAAATCCTAGTACTAATAATATCACAATATTAGGCATTATTTGCTGCATCACTGGCTTAAAGTATCACAGATACTATTTTGTGTATCACACTATATCACTTTAATTATCCAAACATCCATTCCACCATTTAGATCAATGATGGGTCCTTAGGTGGATGACTTGCTTT
>BOPN01008108.1:45000-47500 GCA_017312705.2 Penaeus japonicus | reverse complement strand
AAATGTCCGATTTTTCTCAGCAGTTTTCCATTCGTCCATTTTTTGACAATGTCCAAAATTTGACATCGGTGAATTGTCCAATTTTTATCAACACCTAACAAAATTCCGACAATATTTACTTTTCGTCCATTTTTTGCAAAGTCCAAATTTGACATCGGTGAAATGTCCAAATATTCCATATACCTAACCTAACCTAAGTCGTTGGGAAAAAATGGACAATCAATTTTTTTATATAAATATAGATTTCAAGATATTATAAAAAAGAAAAATGGTTATTGTAGCAATGTTTATAACTTAACATATGCTTCATTAAGCTCAACACCCATTTACAAGTGATGACACCAGTCTCCAAGTCCGTCTGAATAAATAAAAAAAAATATTATATACGTTATATAATAACAACACTGATATATATAGTTTTACTATTCTGATAAATTGCAAGACAACACATGTGATATTTTCATACTAGCGCTGGGGGGGGGCATGCTAATATCCCCCCTTCCAACCCCCCCCCCTTTCTCCCCATAATCCACTCCTTCCACCGCCCTCGTCTCACTCAAGAAGCCTGCATCGAAACCGTAGCCAGATCCCACAGTTTCGGAGACGGGAAGAACCCCTTGGGCTCAGGGAGGGGGTAGGGGAGAGAGGGGAGGGAGAGGGAGATGGGGAGAGAGGGGAGGGGGAGGGGGAGGGAGAGGGAGAGGGGAGAGAGGGAAGGGGGAGGGAGTAGGGGAGAGAGGGGAGGAGGAGGGAGGGGGAGTTGGGGAGAGAGGGAAGGGGGAGGGAGTAGGGGAGAGAGGGGAGGGAGAGGGAAGAGGGGGTAGGGGAGAGAGAGGAGGTGAAGGGAGAGGGAAGAGGAGGTAGGGGAGAGAGGGGAGGGGGTGGGCGAGGGAGTAGGGAAGAGAGGGTAGGGTGTAAGGGAGATAGGTATGAGGGATAGTAGGGAGTGGGTGTCGGAGGTAAGGTAGGGAGTATAGGGAGGGGAGGTGAACGGTAGGGGAGGAGGGTGAAGGGAGGGGAACAGTATTGAAGGTGGGAGGAAAGGGGAACCGTAGGGAAGGAGGGAGGGAAGAAGAACGGTAGAGAAAAAAAGAAGGAGGGAGAGGAGGGGAGAGGAAGGGTAAAGGAGAAGGGAGGGGAGGGGAGGGAGAACCTCTTCCTCCTCTTCCTCCTCCTCCCCCGCCCCCTCTGCGTGTCCGCCGGCGTAACTCCGATCTTCTGACGTGAGTTTCTCTTCACGCAAGACCTTCCTTCTGTTTGATCCTTTGTCTTATGGGCCTCCTTTAGTAGAGGAGGAAGGAGGGGAGGGGAGGAGAACAGTAGAGGAGGAAGGAGGGGAGGGGAGGAGAACAGTAAAGGAGAAGGGAGGGGAGGGGAGGAGAACAGTAGAGGAGGAAGAAGGGGAGGAGAGGGGAGGAGAACAGTAGAGGAGGAGGGAGGGGAGGGGAGGAGAACAGTAGAGGAGAAGGGAGGGGAGGGGAGGAGAACAGTAGAGGAGGAGGAAGGGGAGGGGAGGAGAACAGTAGAGGAGGAGGAAGGGGAGGGGAGGAGAACAGTAGAGGAAGAGGAAGAGGAGGGGAGGAGAACAGTAGAGGTGGAAGGAGGTGTTAAGGAGCATATGTGACGTGCTTACGGCCAATGTTGAAGGGAATTCGCTCATACTGTTAACAGCGTTACTCCCATAAATGTATGTTGAGATTCCTGTTGCATTTCTTGCAGTTGTCGTTCCGTTGTTGACATGTTGCTATTGTTACGACCTTCTACATTTGTTATTTATCAAGAGGTTTTATTAATTTGACGTCCTTGTCATCATAATCATCATCACTAGTTTGATTAGCATTAACTTACGTTATAATGATCAGGATTATAAGTATAATTCATAACCGTTACACTTTTAAATCATCTCAGATATTCTTATAGTTTTGAAATAAGTTCATGGTTGTCACCGATATAGTGACACTATACAGTTACTATACATTTGTCTTTGTAAGGTCAGCGGTTCTAATGATATTCCTAATAATAACAAAAAAAGAAAATATTTCTTCTAAAATATGATATATGAGAATTTCGAATTTCATTATGTCTAATATAAATCTAACCCTGATTAACCCTAATTATTATGTGCATGTACGTGTGTGTGTGTGTGTGTGAGTATGTGCCTGAGTTACATATGAGAGTCATGTCTGTTTGTGTGTATGTATTTATACATGCGTATCTTTCTACACTTACACCCCCTCCCCCACCCACCACTAGCCACCCACCCGTAAGAGTGTGTGACGGCGCGGCGTGACGTTGCATTAAAGTTACGACAGATGTTGGAAAGACGTTATGCGCTCAGGCCTGTTTGAGTGTGTGTGTGTGTGTGTGGTTGGTTTCTCTGTGTTTATGTACGTATTTGCGTGTGTGTGTATCTGTGTGTGTGTGTGTATGTGTGTGTGTGTGTGTGTGCGTGTGTGTGTTTGTGGTTTTTGCGTATGTTTGTATAAGTATTTGGGTGAGT
>BOPN01008108.1:32500-37500 GCA_017312705.2 Penaeus japonicus | reverse complement strand
GGAGGCGTAGCTCAGGGGGTTGGGTTGCGGGCGTATTTTCGAAGAGGGGCTTGGGTGGCTGGGAGGAGGTGGGAGATGTGAGAGGAAGGGGAAGAGGTAGACATGGGTAAAAAAATACACATACACACACACACACACACACACACACACACACACACACACACACACACACACACACACACACACACACACACACACACACACACACACACACACATATGTACACACGCACATAAATCTGTGTGTGCGTGTGTGTATAATAGATAAACAGATTGATTGACTGTATCGCCTTTCATATGAGCCCAGTTCATATATATTTTTTTACAAATATATAACTCCTTTAAAAAAAAAAAATCTCATTTGGGTAAAAACCTATGTATCTTTCCAATAACATTAGATTTAATCAGATTTTATATTAAAAAAAGGTCAAGCCACGTATATTAATATAACGCTTCGTTATCTGCCGCACACAGGATGTTATGTCCTGAGTTTGTGTTTACTTTCGTGTTTGTTTGTTTATTCATTACGTGTGTGTGTGTGTGTGTGTGTGTGTGTGAGTGTGTGTGTGTGTGTGTGTGTGTTTGTGTGTGTGAGTGTGTGTGTGTGTGTGTGTGTGAATGAGTAAGCGACTGAGTGTGTGTGTATGTGGAGTGAGTGAGTGAGTGAGAGAGAGAGAGAGAGAGAGAGAGAGAGAGAGAGAGAGAGACAGACAGAGAGAGAGAGTGTGTGTGTTTGTAAATAAATCTACGTAACTACATACCTATATCCATATCCACACCATACACGTGCTTACACACACCTGTGAACATGTGTACGTATCCGACTGTACGTATATATGTTCTGGATTGTAGTTACCATACGCGTCACTCACCTTTCTTTCTATGTGGTTAAATAAAGGCGCTTAAGTCAATATTTGCTGGAATTCCCGTTGTGTCCCGAGTGAGTTTGTTCTCACTTGGGTTAAATTCACAGTTTCTTGATAGTTTTCGAGCAAAGTGTGTATATGGGGTTTATGTTTCATTCTCTGTATGGTTTACTTGTTATTGTGAAGGGTCTTGTGGAAGTTACCTTTTGTTCACTTTATTTTAAATATGTATGGTACGTTTATGTAAATATGGATAGATATGTATCTCTGTTGATTCAAAAATAGTAACGGTCGATTATAGTTTTATATATTAGAATATAAAATGTTAAATGCCACTGAACGTTGATAGAATGGAATATTCACCGTTAATTGGGTACATTGTAAATGAATGTTACATTTCTTGTAAACCTGCGCTCGAATGGTCATTAAATATGGATTTCTGTACTTGTTTCTCTGTCTATTTGTCTACTTTTATCTTTTCCTTTCTTTCTAGAGAGAGAGAGAGAGAGACTGAGAAAGCGAGCGAGAGATAGACAGATGATAGATGGAGAGAGAGAGAGAATGAGAGAGAGAGAGAGAGAGAGAGAGAGAGAGAGAGAGAGAGAGAGAGAGAGAGGGAGGGAGACCCACACGCACAATAATAGCAATTATCAGTCTATATTCCATTACTTTCATCAAGCTACTAATGACGGCGTGGAACACATGATACCTGCGTCAGATCATAATTACCTGTTAAGAGGCTAATCTTCTGCCGTGGTCATTACTAGTAATTAGTGTATATGTTAATCATTAAAACAAAACACTGTTATCAAACGCCCAAAGGAATCCCATATGATTATCTAATTGACAATTTAAAGTGGTAATCATTATGTGCTAGATTATATGGACCAGTAAATATAATATTTCAGAAAACAAACATTTTGTTCATGTTTACAAGTCGTGTAATACCAGAATCTGTAATAAAGTTATTTTTTGTAATCACATGGCTTATAACAAGAGAATGAGAGAGAGAGAGAGTGAGTGACTTTTGACTTTGACTTTGAGAGAGAGAGAGAGAGAGAGAGAGAGAGAGAGAGAGAGAGAGAATGAGAATGAGAGAGAGAAATTGAAATTGAAATTGAAATTGAAATAGTTTATTTGGTCAAAAAGTATTCGGATACAGTCATATACATTGTTTAGTTCTGACCTAGCTTTTTTGGTGACGTGTTGCACCTTAAAAAGCTTACAAATTATACACTATCTATGACATTAAAACATAGGATTCTAAAAATAAAAATACATATGAAATCAACAGTAAATAGTAAATAAGCATTGGGAAAAAAATATATATATATACACATAAATATATACATACACACATACACACTCATATATATATATATATATATATACATACATATACACACATACATACATACATGCACATATATATACATATACATAAACACATACATACATACATATATACATATATATATATACATACATATACACATATACATACATATACACACACACACATATATATATATATACATATATACATACACATACATACATACATACACATACACATACACATATATATACATACACACATACCTACTTATACACATATACCAATACACACACATACGCATACATACATACATACATATAGTATACAATATAAGTACAATTGAATAGAACAATAAAATATTCTAGGCACAATATAAGAAAAAAATAAATCTTAATGCATTAATAGATATACAGTTGGACATTCATAATAGGATAACGAACTGTGACTAACTAGCACAAGACAAAGTAGAATACTCATTATTAATCTGTTCATTTTACTTTCTTTATGTAGTGTAGCTGTTAATTAGATAGGATTTTAGACTGCTTTTAAAATTGCCAAGAGTAGGTTTTGATTTTATTTCAGGGGGAATTCCATTGAAAATAACGGCACCGCGATATCTAATATGGCTCTGTGATTGAGAAGATGAGACTAGAGGAGGGCAGAGTCTGAAGTTGTCTCTTCTGGAGTAAACATTGTTTGTGCTTTATAAAAACAGTTTGGTGATGAAATTAAGTTATGAAAACATTTATAAGTATATACACATCATGCGAAAGTGTAAGTATCATTGAATTTTAGCAATCTTAAATTAACAAACGAATCCTTAGTATGATCTTTGGTCTTCAATCCTATGATATTTCTTAGTATCTCTTTCTGTAAGACTACTAGAGGATTTAATGATGTACTGCTAGCTCCGCCCCATACTGTCAAGCAGTAAGTTAGATTTGAATAAACTAAGGAATAGTATAGTTACATAGCCTCTCTGTTTAAGTGGCTACGTGTTAAATATAGTATGCCGCATATTTTGGTTATTTTGCTACGTACATATGACTGTGCCAGTATAAAAGCTATTTACATAACACCTAGAAATTTTGTTTGGTCTACCTCCTCTATGTTACTGTTATTAATAGTGATCTGGGGAAGTGGATACGTATATAATTTGTGTCTGTTAAATATTATATAATGAGTTTTACTAGGGTTAATGGTAAGTTTATTTATAATAGTCAGTATTAATGTTCACAAGTCTTGTTCATTTTATCCATCAGAATGTCAATGTTCCTGTCACTGATATATATGGTACAATCATCCGCAAATAAGACATAGTTTAAGGCGGAAGATGATCTTGGCATGTCATTTATATATATATTGAAGAGCAGTGGCCCAAGGACTGACCCTTGAGGGACTCCATAGTTTACTGGCAACATTATTGAAGATTGTCCATTTATTGATACATATTGCATTCTGTTTGAAAGATAACTCTGGAACCATCGGAGGGAAGGACCACGAAAACCATAATAGTGTAGTTTGTCTATGAGAATTTGGTGATTTACATCAGAAGGCTTTAGATAAATCTAGAAATACACTAATCATGAATTCATTGCCATCAAAGGCTCTAAGAACATCATTTGTAAAGCACTGCAATGCTGATTCTGATGATCGTTGAGCTCTAAAACCAAACTGGACATTTGATAATATATTGTGGTAGTTACAGAATTCAACCATTCTATTATACATCATGGTTTCGAAAATTTTGCCAAATAGTAGAACGGATACAGGACGATAACATTTTGGTTCATCAAGTGGTCCACCTTTATGTATGGGAATAACTCTTGCTATTTTAAAACATGATGGAAACATACCTGTCTGCAGAGAGCGATTACAAAAATATGTAAGTGCCTGAATTATATGAGGCAGAGATTTTTTTATAATAGACATTGGAATGTCATCATTTCCAGCAGAGCTGTCTCGAGACTCTCTTACAATGTTACACATTTCAGATTCTGCAGGAAGTCTAGGAAAAATACATTTGTAGGGGGTTGTCTAGATAATTTACATGACTGGCTACCGACGTTTCTAGTTTGCTCAAGCGAGCTTCTCCACTGTTGGCAAAATAAGAATTTAATACATCAGGACTGCCCGTAAAGGAGTCTGCGATTTTCTATTAAGAACTGTGTTTATGATGTCCCATGTTTTCTTATTATTACCTATGGAATCTGTTAATTTATTTTTGTAATATGTGGCTTAATAATTATCATATTTCTAACCTGATTCCTTATTGATCGGTATGCCTCCCCATACGTTATTGGTTTCTTTTGAAATTTTCTATGCAACTTATTCTTCTCCTTGATTAGCTGCTTTATTTCGTGGATAATATATGGTTTATTTGGTGCTGCTGTGTCTTAATTCTTTTATGTTTTATGGGAAAATATTGGCTAAAAATGGTGTAAAATCTATTATGGAACTGGGAGAAGCCTTCGTCAACTTCAGTTGAGGTAAGGTAGTTAAGCCAATCGACGTTTTCAACATGTGACAAAAAGTTCTCTAAATTTGCAGCACTGAAATCTCTGAATTTTATGACTGTAGTGTTAGGTGTTTTGGGAGAATCTCTGGATTGAAAACAAGAAAAGACTGGGAAGTGATCAGATACTGAAGAATAAACAATGCCATTCGTCACATTGTGCCTGATATCATTTGTCCATATTTGGTCTAAAAGCGTGGCTGTGTTTGTGGTTACTCTTGTAGGATATGTTATGGTGCAGTAATGGAAGTGGCTGTGAAAGAGTGATATGAGGTCCACAG
>BOPN01008108.1:0-7500 GCA_017312705.2 Penaeus japonicus | reverse complement strand
AGGGAAGAGGAAGAGGAGGAGGAGGAGGAGGAGGAGGAGGGAGGAAGGGGAGGAGGGAGGAGAAAGAGAGGATGAAAGAAAAAAATGATATGAAAAAAAGAGAGAGAGAAAAAAGGTGTGCGTATGTGTGAGAAGCTTCTGTGGTTTTTCGATGTGTTTAAACGCCTAAGTCATGCGCGACATGAGGTGAAGGGGGGAAGGGTGGAGATGGGAGGGGGGAAGGGAGGGAGGAAGGGTGGTGATGGGTAGGGGGAAGGGTGGAGATGGGAGGGTGAGGGGAAGGGTGGAGATGGGAGGGGGGAAGGGAGGGAGGAAGGGTGGTGATGGGTAGGGGGAAGGGTGGAGATGGGAGGGAGGAAGGGGGAAAGGTTGGAGATGGGAGGGGGGGAAGGGTGGAGAAAGGAGGGGGGAAGGGTGGATAAGGGAGGGGGAGGGGGGGAAGGGTGTATAAGTGAGGGAGAGGGGGAGGGGTAGAAGGGAGGGGGGAAGGGTGGAGATGGAGGGGGAGGGGGGAAGGGTGGAGATGGGAGGGGGAGAGGGGGAGGTGGAAAGGGGAGGGGGAGAAGGGAGGGAGGAAGGGTGGAGAAAGGAGAGGGAAGGGTGGAGAAAGGAGAGGGAAGGGTGGAGAAGACAGAGGGAGGGGGAGAAAGGAGGGACGAGAGATAGGGAAAGAAAGGAGAAGGACGAGGGGAGGTGAGGTAGAGAAAGAGAGGAAGAAAAAGGGAGGGGAGAAACGAGAACGAGACAGAGAGAAGGGGAAGTAGTTATGAGAGTAGAATTAAAGATGAAAGGGGAAGGGGGGAGGGGGGGGAGAGGAGGAAGGAAGGGGGGAAGGGCGGGTTAGGAATGCAAATTGACCATTTACGGTTATTTTAAAGGAGAGAAGAGAAGTTATTTGGCTGGCTGGAACGATTGGGTTGTTTTCCAATGATTGACATGTGCTCTGTGTGTGTGTGTGTGTGTGTGTGTGTGTGTGTGTGTGTGTGTGTGTGTGCATGTGTGTGTGTGTGTGTGTGGGTGTGTGTGTGTGTGCGTGTGTGTGTGTGTGTGTGTATGTGTGTGTGTGTGTGTACGCTGCATGTATGACTGAATTTGAAGATATACATTACTACAGAAGGTAGTAAAAATATATAAATCTTCACGAAAATGACGGAAGTTGTTAAATGTACAAATCTCATCCGATCTCATACGATACTTCACAATACCCTTGAACAGATGACTGATCTTAAACAGACCTTTTTTCGTCTACTGACAGGACGAAATAAAACTTGCAGCGCGTGAAACAACCCATTTTGTGTTTGTCGGTCTGTGACTAATCCGAAGCCCTTTCGTCTCACACGTTTCTTCAAGAGAACGTTGTCTGGTTCGAGCGGTCGCTGATAGGCAGAGTTTCGTGTCCAGTTTCTTCACGTGTTGATTGGCGGCTCTAAGCTGTAAGGAAGCTGCGTCTTAACTTGGATGTTTTTTTGTTTTTTCCTTACGTTCTTTCTATGATCTTTATCGTAGCGAAAAGCGGAAGGATTTTTTTTTAACTCTACGTTTTTCTTCTCCGTGTTCCATCTTGTTTGTGGTTTATAGTTCGTCGCTTCACGTTCATTTGCAAGGAACAAAATCGCAATTTCCGGTGCTCTGTTTTGACGAGGGAGAGAAAGGTCTTTCACGATTATTTACTGTAAGTTTTTTCTTTCATTTTTCATTTGCTTTGGAGTGGGACTTTGTTTAGCATTGTTGAGGTTGTGAGAGAAAATACGTCTTATTTAGCCGTTTAGCAAAAACAAGAATCATTCTCTCTCTCTCTCTCTCTCTCTCTCTCTCTCTCTCTCTCTCTCTCTCTCTCTCTCTCTCTCTCTCTCTCTCTCTCTCTCTCTCTCTCTCTCTCTCTCGGTCTATCTATCTCTCTCTCTCTCTCTCTCTCTCATCCTCCACACGTACTGTAGAAATAACCGCCATTTATCTGTGTTTTGTGGAGTCATCCAAGCAAGTTCTTCACACTTGAAATTACCCTCCTTGTCTCCTTGTCTCGTGGCTTTTATCCTCTTCTTTCTGTTACGCCCTCTTTCTCTCTCTCTCTCTTTCTCTCTCTCTCTCTCTCTCTCTCTCTCTCTCTCTCTCTCTCTCTCTCTCTCTCTCTCTCTCTCTCTCTCTCTCTCTCTCTCTCTCTCTCTCTCTCTCTCTCTCTCTCTCTCTCTCTCTCTCTCTATCTATCTATCTCCATCTTTCTCTTTCGCCCTTTCTCGTATGCCCTTTCCTATCTTCCTTATATCACGCTTGTCATCTTTACTTTCCCTTCTTTCTCAACTGCGTTTTATTATTTCCATCTTCCTTCTTCCTTTGCCACTGGTTCCTCGTGAGCAAACAGTAGAACCACGCCAACACAAAGACCTCTGTTGCAATTACCCCTTTCATTTTTCCTCACTAACCCTTCTTTCTACCTCTCTCATCTGTTCCTTTTTCTCTAACCGGAGGAGATGACCAGGTATTTTACATTATGAACCTTTCCCCCCAAGTTTATTTCCTCTCCTGTCCACTATATCAACCCTTTTTTTTCTTCTTGTCTCTGTTTGCAGGTAAGTCCCTATGATGGCCTCTTGTTTTCATAGCGGTTGCGTTGGAAAATTCACCCCTTTTTTTTCTCAGGTGGTTTTCGAAATCCCCCTTTTTTTTAGTGGTTTCGAAGTCCTTTTTAGCGGTTTGGGATTCCTGGTGGTCGGTCCTTCTGGTCCTTATGATCACTACTAGTTGTCCTTAGATTCTGTGGTCGTTCTGGTTGGGTTACTGTCCGTGGTTCTTGCGATGGGAAAGTCACACACCTCAGAGATTGCTTCGCAAAGACGTGAGAATTGCGATGGTAGGTTCCTAATAAGATAGGGGGGTTGGAATAGCGATGTTTTTTTTCCTTTTCTGTTTCTCTCGGATGGTCTCTTCCTCTGTCACATACATATATATACATACATATACACACACATATATACGCACACCTACAAACAGGCTTAGACACACGCATAAGCACGAACAAGAAAGCACATATACACACGCACACACACACACAAACACAAACAAGCATACACAAACTTAAACACTCTTAGACACACCAAACGACCAGACACACACGAATACAAACAAACACACACATACACACAAACACACAAATACACACACGAGGAAACAAAGACACACGCACACACATGAAAATTCGAGAATAGGCCTTTGTTCCTAATCTACTTGGTAACATTGTGCCATATTAACACTGTTACCAGACATATTAAACCTCATATCATGCAATGCTAACACTGTTATTAGACATATTGATTGGCAACACATTCACGCTTCGAATTCAAAGTTCTCGAGTTAAAAACGCGTTCAAAATCCCGACTATTAAATCTGAATTTATTGTAAAGCCTTGTCAGGGATTTGTGTTTAAAAAAAAAGATAATTTCATTGTTTGATAAAGATAATAATAATTAAAATAGTAGGGACGTGAAAATTCATAAGAAAAGATGATGATATTAGAATGAAAATAAGTACAAGAAAATAGCAATGAGAATAACATTTCCCTTATGTCGCTTTTTAATATCCTCTGTTACGTAAATATTTTAATAACCTTTTTAATAACATGAACGCAGAAGCTTTTGCTATTTTTGACGTGAATTACTTTTAATCTGTATTTCCACAAACAAGAATTATATAATGGTATTTTATATATATGTGTGTATATATGTATATATATATATATATATATTATGTATATTTGTGTTATATATATATATATATATATATATATATATATATGTATGTATATATATATATATATATATATATATATATATATATATATATATATATATATATATATATATATATATATATATGCATATCAAAATTATTTATAGTAAACATAATTCTATTACTCTTGGTATTATTTTCCCAACAGATGTCATTATTGCTGTAATTGTCACCTATATTAATATAGTTATCAATATTGATAATGCTTGTGCCAATGTTATTGTTGTCAAAATTATAAATAGAACTAATAGTGATGGTAATGTTTATATTGTTGTTATTACTGTCATTGATAACATCAACTATGATATAAAACTAAAAATATTTGTTTTTGTTCTTTGTTACTGTTGTTGTTCTTAATATCATTATATTCATTATTGTTCTCATGATCAATTTCATTACTATTAATATTATTATTATCATATCATTGTTATCAATATTATCATCATTGTTATTGTTATTATTATTTTCATTATTATTATTACTATTATTTCCATTGGTGTTATTATTATTATTATCATTATTATTATTATTTATCATCATTACTATTATTATCGTAATTATTGTTATTATTATCATTGACGTTAGTAATATTAATAGTAGTAGTATCGTCATTATTGTCATTATCATAATTATTATAATTATTTATGTTATTGCTATAATAATAATTACCACTATCATTATCATTATCATTATTATCTTTGTTATATTCGCTATTTATGTTATCGTCTTTATTATTATCTTTATTATCGCTACAATCATCATTATCATTATCATCTTCATTATCCTATGTCTCTTTGTGTGTCCTCATCACTTGTCAGAAAATACTCATCACTTTCTCACACTATCATCACATTATCATCACCATAATCATCAGTCATCACCACACCCATCGTTAACAGCATCCAGATTTCCAGCTAATTAGTAAACTCTATCAGATGCGAGAGAAAATATGATTTTTATAATGAATATAAAGATGGTTAGCTATCCACTTGATATGAAAAAAAAAAATTAATTCGAATGATTTTGATCTTAATGACTCACTTTATGATATATATTTCCTCGTGTTTAAAAAGGTTGTAGGCGTGTTTACGTTATTTTTCTTTTTCTCCTTTTGCTAAAAATGTTGATTAAAAATGTGATCAAAGGATATGAAATAGATAGAAGGAAGGATAGAAGGAATTTGATATCAAATGTGTTTTTAAAAAATTATGTTTGAAATTTAAGGTTTGAAAATTAGAAAGGCTAAATCTTCATCATCATTATCATCATCATCATCATCATCTGTAAGCCACCTGTTGCCACCAGTTGTAACCCACCGGTGCCACCAGTTGTAACCCACCGGTGCCACCAGTTGTAACCCACCGGTGCCACCAGTTGTAACCCACCGGTGCCACCAGTTGTAACCCACCGGTGCCACTAGTTGTAACCCACCGGTGCCACCAGTTGTAACCCACCGGTGCAAACAGTTGTAACCCACCGGTGCCACTAGTTGTAACCCACCGGTGCCAACAGTTGTAACCCACCGGTGCCAACAGTTGTAACCCACCGGTGCCAACAGTTGTAACCCACCGGTGCCACCAGTTGTAACCCACCGGTGCCAACAGTTGTGACCCACCACAGGGAGCAGTTACGCGCTCGATGCCCTGGTTGCGATCCGGTGGATAAACAGACAGACATTCACGTGTCATGGTCTTTATTGTGGACTCTTGTTAATACACTAGGTTCCGACCGAAGGCCGGAGGTCAGAGATGTTCGCTCTTGTCTGTCTGTCTGACCTGATCTGTCTCTCTCTGCCCTGGTCTCTTTCTGTGTCCTTCTTAAGTATGAATCCTCAGTCGCTTTCTATGCCTCGGGCCTTCCGTTAGCAAATACAGCTGCTGGAAAAGCTGGAGTTTCAAGGCGGAAACGAACACAGGAAACATGACAGGTCATGTCAGGTCAAAACAGACTGCCAGCGATATACATTAAATTAAGTAGAAATATAAAATCAATGTCTTAGGTCACATAATATCAATACCAGTGCCTTACATCATCATCATCATTATCATTATCATCATCACCATCACTATCATCATCCCCACACCATCACCATAACCATTATCATCATCACCATCATCATCACCACCACTATCATCATCAACACCATCATAATGATTATCATGATCATAATCATTACTATCATCATCATTACTGCTATCATTACCATTTAGCATCATTACCATAACACTGGACCACATCGAAAAATAATAATGATACCATAGATAGATAAATAGATAGATAGATAAACAAATAGACAACACACTACAGACAAAATAAAAACAAAAAAACAATAACATCAATGATGAATAACTCACCAGATAGATTCATAAACAAATCAACACTCCAAGAGATGAATCAACAGATTAATAAACGAATACAATAAAGCTAAGAAATAGTAAATAAGATGAATAAACGAATACAATAAAGTTAAGAAATAATAAATAAGATGAATAAACGAATACAATAAAGCTAAGAAATGAAAAAGGCCGCGTACTCCCCAAGGCTTCATCGCTCGTCTTTCTCGCCGCAAAACCACATGGAAATATTCGAAGGCCGGACGAAGGAGGAAGGGCTACCATAGTTTACACACTTTGCTACTTTGGTTTACTTAGAAGTACTTGATTACTTTGTTACTTTGGTTTACTTAGGAGCACTTGATCACTTTGATATTTTGGTTTGCTTAGGAGTACTTGATTACTTTGATACTTTGGTTTACTTAGGAGTACTTGATTACTTTGATATTTTGGTTTACTTAGAAGTACTTAATTACTTTGCTACTTTGGTTTACTTGGGAGTACTTGATTACTTTGTTACTTTGGTTTAGTTAGGAGTACTTGATTACTTTGATATTTTGGTTTTATTTAGGAGCACTTGATCACTTTGATATTTTGGTTTACTTAGGAGTACTTGATTACTTTGATATTTTGGTTTACTTAGGAGTACTTGATTACTTTGATATTTTGGTTTACTTAGGAGTACTTGATTACTTTGATATTTTGGTTTACTTAGGAGTACTTGATCACTTAGCTACTTTGGTTTGCTTAGGAGCACTTGATCACTTTGATACTTTGGTTTACTTAGGAGTACTTGATCACTTAGCTACTTTGGTTTGCTTAGGAGCACTTGATCACTTTGATACTTTGGTTTACTTAGGAGTACTTGATTACTTTGATATTTTGGTTTAGTTAGGAGTTCTTGATTACTTTGATATTTTGGTTTACTTAGGAGTACTTGATCCCTTTGCTACTTTGGTTTACTTAGGAGTACTTGATTACTTTGCTACTTTGGTTTGCTTGGGAGCACTTGATTACTTTGCTAGTTTGGTTTAGTTAGGAGTACTTGATTACTTTGATATTTTGGTTTACTTAGGCGTACTTGATTACTTTGATATTTTGGTTTAGTTAGGAGTGCTTGATCACTTTGCTACTTTGGTTTACATTGTGATACGTAATATTGTAGTGGGACAATAAACTATGCTAGCTTGGTTTATTTAGTGATACATAATCTTGTATTGACATTATGCTACTTTAGTATGTATAGTAAGATATTATACACACACACACACACACACACACACACACACACACACACACACACATATACACACACACACACACACACACACACACAAACACACACACACACGCACACACATATACATATATCTATCTATCTATC
>BOPN01008107.1:35000-49511 GCA_017312705.2 Penaeus japonicus | reverse complement strand
GAGAGAGAGAGAGAGAGAGAGAGAGAGAGAGAGAGAGAGAGAGAGAGAGAGAGAGAGAGAGAGAGAGATATGCGTGTGTGTGTGTTTGTTTGTATATGTGTGTGTGTGTGTGTGTGTGCGTGCGTGTGTACAATAAAGACTCTACGGAGTTTATTAATTACCTACTACAGATATGATCTCAGCCTTTCATAGTTTGTGAAATTGACCTCTGTACGATGTTCTAGATGCTACCTCTGAGCTATAAATGAGATCAAGAAAAAAAAAAAAAAAAAAATCAGCCATAGATATAGCAGAATTAAAAACACCATGCCAGAAAGTGCCTTCTGTGCACCTAGATTATCACTTAAACAACATAACACACTGTAAGGGTGATAGTTTGCATCTAACATCTAAAAAATAATAATCTTTGAATGAATAAGATCAATATCAGGCAATATTTTGAAACTACCTTACCTGATTACAATTTTGTCCTTTATGGATTAACCCATTGTGGACAGGTGTCATGGCATACATGACACAGGAGCTTTGGCTTGACGAGCGTCATGACGTACATGACGTTCGGGGATTTTGGATCATTGTGCTGTTTTATTGTGCTATGAGTAAGGAATGAATGATGATGATAATTGCTATCATAATTACTATAATTGCCATAATATTGAGCAAACCTAATTTCCAAAACCTAGATGGCACCACTTTCTTCTAGCACCAGTAAGAGAGAGAGAGCCTTGAATGGCACCCATCTACAGTCTCTTGCAAGCACTATCTTTAGAGAGCGATGACACACAGCAAGTTGATGACCTCTTGCTCAGAAGTATCGCAGGTGAAGGATGTGCAGGCAGAACAAGACGAAGTTGACTCAAACCATACCCAGTGTTTAAAATGTGCTCCTGTGCCAATAGGGATGCCTTTTACTGTGGAACCCAGTCATAAGCACAGGTTTCCTTCCTTTTCCCTACCTCTTCATGTTATCTTCATTGTAGATAGTTATATGTTTCGTATTCGTTCGTTACAGCACATATTTAGTCAACTGTAGCCTTGATAGAGCCTGTCATATGACATATATAAGTTTCTAAATACAATAAAATACAAAAAAATGAAACACAAAAATAGCTCTAGTTTTATAATGAGTGACTACAAGAGTGGGATGATTCAAATTATGATGCTTCAAGCTGCCTCGCTCTGAAATAAAACCCATCCTGGAGACTGGGCAAGCGAATCTATCCCCCGTCCGCAATGGGTTAATAAGCTCTACACAGCTGTTAAACTTCCTCTTAAAAACATGTAAAGAATGAGAAAGATCCACTACCACTGCTTTTATTTTGTACTGAGCAAGCATGGAATCTTATAAACTTTAAATTCTAAATATACATCCCCCAAAGGGATTTTATGAAGGCTATGACAGAAGTATACTCCACCAATATACATCTTTATTAACATAGATATAACATGTTCTTAATCTCCAGACTATAGGCCCATCTGCAATATACAACCACAGCTGTGCTAAGGTACAGGCAAAGGGAAGAAATCCTCTTCTAGATCTTTTCAACTTTGCCTACCTCCTGGAAACAGGCAACCATCATTCCCATTCCAAAACCAGGACGCCCAGACGAATTTCGACCAATCTCACTAACATCCTGTCTCTCCAAAACCTGTGAAAGAATCCTTCTCACTCGTCTTCTTTATCAGACCAAAGACCAAATTCATCCATCTATCTTTGGTTTCCAGAAAGGGAAAGGAACACAAATATCTTTAGCACAGTACCTAAATGGAAGTAAAGCACAGTCTTCATACTTCATAGAATTTAAAGGTGCTTTTGACAGAGTTTCTCCAACAGCAATTCTCCATGAATTAACTGTCTTAGGAGTTAAGGGAAAGCTACTGCTATGGATAAAGGACTATTTAACTACAAGGAAAGTTAAAGTATGGTACCAAGGTACCTATAGTGCTTTTAGTAAACTAGAGTTAGGTACCCCACAAGGGGGAGTATTATCCCCTACACTATTTAACATACTTATGCACTCTATCTGCAAACTGAACAATGAGTTAGGAGACCTATGTAATATCATATCATATGCGGATGATATCCTCGTCAACTGCCCTATATACCAAGCTTAGGTGGACAAATTATTGCAAGGACTGACTCTTACAGGTATCTTGGTGTTATGGTAATTACTCCACACCTCATGTCACGCAATTATCGTTTCACCCAGGAAATTATTCACGATATCAAAGAACGTTGCTTGGAACGTTTAAGACCATTACAATTTATATGTAATAGATACGTTGGTGCCTCCCTCAGAGTCCTGAGGTTGATGTATATTACCATAGTTCGGTCCGTGATTGACTATGCGAGTCCGGTTCTTAGGCCCGTAGTAAAGAACCTGTCGGGTGTGGGGCGTGGGGATAATGTGACGGGTGTCGGGTGTAGGGCACCCGTCTGCATGTTTGACAGTAAATAACGTGTGTCGGTGGGCTTGTTTGTCAGTGATGCCAACCTGTCCAATGAGACGTATAGATCGGACGATTTTGGTAGCCTTGATCGATGTAAACAACACCTGAGAGCGCACAATTGAAACATAAATATAATTTTATTTATTATATTTCATTCACAAAAAAAGCCGACTTCGTTTATCTCTCTGTAATGAGACGTAGAGATCGGACGATATTGGTAGCCTTGATCGACGTGAACATCACCTGAGAGCGCGCACTTGATACATGGAAAGCCAACTGCTGAAGGTAAATATTCATTTTATTTGTTATATTTCATGGTTCATTTACGAAAAAACTACTTTGTTTGTCTTTCTGTAATTATTAATTAATGTAATTAATTAATGTAATTGTAATTAATGTAATTGTCTTTCTGTAATTCACATCGAACGAAGATCGCAGGTGGAAGGGAGTAGTTGCCAAATAGTATTTTCGATGAATCGGGTTTTAATAGCAGGTCTACACATATAATTGCTCGAATTTATATATAAATTCACTGCGTAAATAACAGATTGCAATTATTTGTAACTGTAATATAAAGATATAAAGATATTTCTTGAAGAAAGAGAGTTGGTTTAACTGGCGGTATGTAGTAAGAATAAATCCTGAAATACAATTTCACCTTTTAAGTCTCGTAAACAAAAGATACATATTTGTTTTGGACCAGACGATGTGATAATTTATATTAATAAAATTATATAATATGCACTATATTATATAATATAAAACTAACAATGATATCCTCCCAAAAACAAACTTTTTATATTGACGGGTATATCTGTGGGGAGGGGGTAGGCACCCGAGGAAAATTCCCGACGTTCCAATACTAATCCTCGGAAATCCCATTTTCTTTACTGCGAACACTGGACGGGTAACCCGTCACGACATGTTCTTTACTACGGGCCTTAGTCTATTACCTCCAAATGTCCTCAACCCCCTTGAAGTTCTACAGAACAAGGATATGAGAATTATACTCGGTTGCCAAATGACTGCCAAAGTTCTGGTCATGAGGAAAGAATTATATCTCCCCACAATCCACAGTCGTGTTACCTAAATTAATACCGTTCTTGGTACTAGAATCTTGCAGCTCCTACCCAAACCACAGATCTCCCAAGCGCTGGCAAATGAGATCAGTCACAGAGTCAGGTTTACTCGGCCTCGATATTCCAATCTAATACACTCCAACTTAGAATGGAAAGCCAAAACTGCCCAGACCATCCTCAGCTTCAATGTCTGGAGCATTGATGCTCTTAATATCTCAGAAACCAAACTATCTGCACCATGGCATAGAACTCATGTATATGTCCATATTGACAAACTGCCAGGACCTAAATCCATGATTTTGACATCAGAACTGAAGTCTCATTACCTGAAGTATATAGAAGATATCCTCCATCCTCTTGATGGTGAACCCCCACTTACCAATCTACTGTGATGTCTCCACTAGTCCTCCTTGGAACAGCTGGGATTGGAGTCTTAATTCCCGACATTTCTTATAGAGAAAGTGTGCGGATTTCAGACTGGGCAAGCACAACTGATGCTGAATCATTAATACCTACTATGCCATAAAGGAAGGTAGTGAACAGGGGCGCCACCTGGCTGTCTTTTCTGACAGTCAGGGTGCCCTCTATAGACTCACTGCATTTAACCCAGAAAACAGGGTATCTAAAAACATCCTACATCAAATTTCCAGACTCTCGGAGCAGGGTATACAAGTGTCATTGCACTGGATACCGTCTCATATAGGAATACCATCATGTGAAAAAGTTGACCAGTTAGCCAAATTCGCACTTTCCTATGAAGAACCACACTCTGCTATACCATTATCTCTTACACAGATGAAAAGACGCATTAATAGCTGTTTAAGAGATTATGAGGATCAGGTATGAGCTACAGAAAAGATGAAAAAAATGGATATGGCACTATCTGGCATTATGAAAGTATTGCCGGGACATCATACATGGACACGCCCTATTAAATCTATAAAGGTCTGTTACGAAGGCAGCAAGTTACACTAACCAGGCTACGCATAGGCTATCATTATACTATACACTATGTGTAGGATTGAGAGTGTGAGTGTGAGTGTGAGTGTGAGTGTGAGTGTGAGTGTGAGTGTGAGTGTGTGTGTGTGTGCGTGTGTGTGTGTGTTTATGTGTGGATGTGTGTTTACACATACATATCAATAAGATATCTATCTATTTCCATCTATTTCACCTCTACCCTTTGTCTCCTTCGCTCCCTCGTCCGTCGCATTTTTTCGTCCAATGGATCACTGATACTTTCCATTATATATATACTTTATATATATACTTTATATATATATACTTTATATATATATATATATATATATATATATATATATATATATATATATATATATATATATATATATCTTGATCACTTTCCTTCGTCACTCTCTTTTATTCTCTCTCTCCTTCTCTGTATTCATCCATTTTTCACATCATTATCTTTCTATCCATCTATTTTACCCAAGTTACAGAATTATTTATTTATTCACTTTTTTAATTGTACAAGAACAAAATTTAAGTTATCCTCCTAAAAGTATCGTTTTCTATAAACATAATGAAATATTCGTTTTCTTTGAGAATCTTATTAAGGTAAACTATTTTGTACATTTCAATTTGGTTAACCATTCTGAAAATCTCTATAAGATTAACTATTTTGTAATACTAACTACAATGTGGTAGGTAGCTATTATATAGCGCAGAAGAGATTCAATTGTGTAATTGAAGATACAGAGAAATCATATGGTATTTTGATATATACTGTAGACTCTTAATATGCGATAATGATAATTAAAAAACAGTAAAATAATAATGCTGGTGATAGTTTTTCTAATTCAGATTATAACACGAAATGCAAAAATGCAAACACTTAGAGGTTCAGGAATAAACCAGACTCAACCTCCTCCTCCGCATTTCATTTCAGGAAACATTTGTCAATGAAGAGAAAATCAAACAAAAAGTAATGGAGTCAGACATATAAATGTCGCAATTCAATATAGTTAAGAAGTCACGGCGCAGAAGGTTCGATTCCAATGCTGATTACTGAAAAAAAAGAAAAGAAAGAAAAAAAGGAAAAACAGAAAAAAAACACTTCTGGAGTAAAGTTAGAAGGCGGTTACCAGACATTGTCTCCTGAGATGACATCCTACTCTTGAAGTCTACACAATGACTAAAAACTACGGAACGAGGCAGCAATTTTCACTTTCAAAGAAATTTGGTCATGCAAAAGGGTTTTCCTAAAGCAAAACAAATGAAAATCGTGATTGGAAAGTGCTCGTTTTTAATAGAATTGGATCGCTGATTGGGTAAGAGAATCATTCACTAATAAAGTTTTTATTAAATAAATAAAACCAATCATGCAAGTATGAAAATTGATAGATGCTACAAACCCCTAATTTTGTATAACTTTTGTACAGTTCTAATAAATTTACTGTTGGGATAAAGTCTTCTTTTTAATGTCCAGACAATTCTTAGCATGTTTTATTTTTGCAAATATTCAACTTCTATTTCATTTATCTCCTATTCGGACGTTCAAATGCATTTATATCCTCAAAATAAACGAACAAATATTTACATATATGTATATCAATGATCTCTTCAGGAATTACAGAAGAAAGGCCACAAAATAAGAAAAGCATTAGGTCCAGATGGAACTGAAATATGAACAACCATCGCCATGGTATCTATGACAGTGGGAAAATGTCAGAATTTCCATGACATGACACACATACATACACACTCACACAACACAAAAAAACGGGCCACACAGCTACATCGTACCTGCAGTCTAATGAGTCACATAAAGTAATATTACAATTGATAATACAAATTTCAAGGCGATGTTTAGAAAATAGGAAACAAAAGAAGAACGGTATAGTTGCATATAGAAGACGCGGATACAAGCAATGTAGTTTTCATCTTCAGAAAGTTATGTGAACGTCCAATGGAAATGCAAAAGGAATTATATGTGGTATATTAGCCAAAATGAGAGTCTGATAAGGCCAGGCATAGATATGTTACAAGACCAGGACATAGATGGTACAGTTACCGTACATAGATAGGTATATAGTTACAGTTAAAGCTACAGTTTATTGAGATCCATAGAGGTTAGACAAGGTTGAGTCTTTTTCACCATTTTATTTATCTTCTACAATAAAAACCATCCTCAGAGAGATTCGAAACATCGGGAGAGTAATAATAGGAAGCTATAACCTAAATGGCTTGAGATAGGTGGATGATATGACAAAAATTGTATTACCATGAATGTGAAGGCGATTGAAAGTAAGGTTATTAACAAAGAAAGTCACGTAGGAAACAAGGTTAAACAAGTTGCAAGCTTCAACAATTCGGGTAGTAGAGTAGCATCAGATACTGAAATAAAGGAAAAAAAAAACATATTATCATAACAAAAGATGCTTTTCAGAAGCTAAGCAAAATACTGAAAGACAAAAAAAAAAAAAAAAAAAAAAAAAAAAAAAAAAATGCAGATAAAGACTAGAATAATTAATTGTCCGGTACATTCTATGCTCTTATTATGAGGGTGAATAATGGAATTTTCTCCATCAGTGGAAAAATGGCTGAAGGCTTCAGGAATCGCATGCTTCGAAAATCGTGAACAAAACATGTCCCAGTTGAGGAATCGCTAAAGAGAGCAGGAGGAAAGTTGATAAGACCCATCATACAAAGGCAATTATGCGAAGGGCATGTTAGTTAGTCGATTATAACATTGAGAAAGCCTGTCCGATGGCACATATATAAGCCTCATAATATAGTGAAACACAAACTCTGACTAAAAAAAGACTCTGCTATCATAACGAATGATTGAAATTGAGCGAGAAAGCTGTGTCGTCGTGAGTTTATAAATTACGAGGAATATAGATAAACGAGAATATAAGGATGAACGTGCGAGAAAAAATAAATCATAGTGGTTATACATCTTCTATGTGATATTAATTAATCTTGTAGTTCCTACTTTTTCCTAACTTTCCCTAATGTTGGAAATAGACAGTGATAACGGCGATAGCTGAAATGATATAGAATCTGTATTATTATAATGATTAATAAAAATACAGGCTTTCCGCACACATTCATCATGTTTATGCATGCTTGTATATGCATTTCTCTATCTCTCTCTTTTATCCACACTGGCACACTCAAACACACATACACACAATACTCAATCACTGTACTAATTTCAGAAAAAAGTAGCGCCCAATAATAATAAAAAAGAGTACCCCCCCTCTCCCCTCTCTCTCTCTCTCTCTCCTCCCTCCCCCCTCCCTCCCTCTCTCTCTCTCTCTCTCTCTCTCTCTCTCTCTCTCTCTCTCTCTCTCTCTCTCTCTCTCTCTCTCTCTCTCTCTCTCTCCCCCCCCTCCCCCCCCTCTCTCTCTCTCTCTCTCTCTCTCTCTCTCTCTCTCTCTCTCTCTCTCTCTCTCTCTCTCTCTCTCTCTTTCTCTCTCTCTCTCTCTCTCTCTCTCTCTCTCTCTCTCTCTCTCTCTCTCTGTCTCTCAGGATAAGCAAGAGTCCAACAGCGAAATCAAAGAACTGCTGTACACGCTGCTTAAGCAGATGGACAATATGATGACCCAGCAGAGCCACATGATGTTCATGATGCAACAGCAAATGGTCCAACAAACTAAATTCCAAGAAAGGATGGTCACTCTCCTGGAGCGACAACAGCCCACAAGGCTCGTCGAATTGCATCCGATAATGGACGTTGGAAGTGATCAAATAACGACCGATGGCTCCAAATAATTATTTGAAATGTATTACTTGGAACATTAATAGTTTGCAGAAACGCAAGGCAACTCTCTCTCAATATCTCCACGCTGAGGATGTTGATGTATGTTGCCTTCAAGAAGTCAGAACTAGTGCTCGCTATGCAAAAATTGCGGGATACACTTATTATGACAAACCTAATATGGCTAATCCCTCTACAAGAGGGCTTGGCATATATATTAAGAACTCCATACCATCTAAAGTGATCGATGACAAGCGTGACACATGTGCTGAATATCTCGGTGTTAGATTATTTCTTGATGGCAAAACTATCATTATTATTAATGTATATAACCCGCATGACAGTGAAGAGGTACCTAAACCTCCTGACAATATGATACATAATGATACTGTGTTATTATGTGGAGATTTTAATGCTCGCCATCCTCTCCTTGGCTCTGAGGGTAGCACCATTGGCAAAAACGGTAAGGTATATTATGATTATCTTCAACACACAAGTGACCCTGTACGTCTATTATGTCCCTTAAAAAAAACTCATTTTCTAGGGGGCAAATTAGATTATGTAGCCTTGTACAATCAGCATTATTTACCAAGCACTACAGAGGTTATCCCATTCTTAATCAGCGATCACTGGGCATTAAGTATAACCCTACCATTATGTAAAAGAGACCCACCCCAGCCACGTTTACGATATCATATTGCCACTAAATATCATGACCAATTCATTGAAAGGATTGCCTGTTGGTATGAGGACTTTGCTCCTATCAATCTCGATCATTTTAATGATACACTCTGTCAGCAAATTGGCAATATCATCAATCAACTTCACCCCAAAACCCCCACCATACATAGGTCTCCAACCTCCAGAGTCAAACGTGCACGACATCTAAACAAAGACCCTGAGATTAAGCTTCTTTAAAAATTAATACGATCAACTGTGAGTCAGCTAAAACATTTAGGAAGCAACCCCTACCTAGCTAAGGACCTTGTTTTCTTTAGTAGGAAACTGAACGAAATAATTACTCAAAAGCGAGAAGAGAGTTTGTATGCCTGGGCAGAATCAATTGACTCACCGCAACTCCCATGAGTAATGTGTGGAAGGACATCAATAAGATTAAAAACTAATACATACAATGCAACACCTCATCCTCATCCAGAAACAGTAGCTTCATCTCTTCTTAACAAATGGTGTGAGGATTCTTCTCTTGATAATCTTCCATTATCCATACGCATGTGCTCTTCCAATTTAAAACACAAAAATGAAATTGATTATCAGTGTCAATTAACAGATGATGCTGACATACCATTTACAACTGACGAACTTCTTGCAGCAATTAAGACTGGGAAATCCACTGCACCTGGGGACGATGGCATTACATATGACATTATCCGGCTCCTTGCTAAGGTACAGGCAAAGGGAAGAAATCCTCTTTTAGATCTCTTCAACTTAACCTATGCTACAGGCACTCTGCCTACCTCCTGGAAACAGGCTACCATCATTCCCATTCCAAAACCAGGACGCCCAGACGAATTTCGACCAATCTCACTAACATCCTGTCTCTCCAAAACCTGTGAAAGAATCCTTCTCACTCGTCTTCTTTATCAGACCAAAGACCAAATTCATCCATCTATCTTTGGTTTCCAGAAAGGGAAAGGAACACAGATGTGTTTAGCACAGTACCTAAATGGAAGCAAAGCACAGTCTTCATACTTCATAGACTTTAAAGGTGCTTTTGACAGAGCTTCTCCAACAGCAATTCTCCATGAATTAACTCTATTGGGAGTTAAGGGAAAGCTACTGTTATGGATAAAGGACTATTTACCTACAAGGAAAGTTAAAGTATGGTACCAAGGTACCTTTAGTGCTTTCGGTAAGCTAGAGTTGGGTACCCCACAGAGTACTGTCCCCTACACTATTTAACATACTTATGCACTCTATCTGCAAACTGAACAATGAGTTAGGAGACCTATGTAATATCATATCATATGCGGATGATATCCTCATCCAAGTCTTTGATAGGGGGGAATATGTACTCAGGAGATTCAGCAAAAAGTGTGCTTCACTTGGCTTCATAATCAACCCTATCAAAACCAAACCTATATCCAGACCTCGTCAACTGCCTTATATACCAAGCTTATATGGACAAGTTATTGCAAGGACTGACTCCTACAGGTATCTTGGTGTTCTGGTGATTGCTCCACACCTCATGTCACGCAATTCTCGTTTCACCCAGGAAATTATTCACGATATCAAAGAACGTTGCTTGGAACATTTAAGACGATTACAATTTATATGTAACAGATACGTTGGTGCCTCACTCAGAGTCCTGAGGTTGATGTATATTACCTTGGTTCGGTCCGTGATTGACTATGCGAGTCCGGTTCTTAGTCTGTTACCTCCAAATGCCCTCAACCCCTTGAAGTTCTGCAGAACAAGGCTATGAGAATTATACTCGGTTGCCCAATGACTGCCAAAGTTCTGGTCATGAGGAAAGAATTAGATCTCCCCACAGTCCACAGTCGTGTTACCCAAATTAATACCGTTCTTGGTACTAGAATCTTGCAGCTTCTACCCAAACCACAGATCTCCCAAGCTCTGGCAAATGAGATCAGTCACAGAGCCAGGTTTGCTCGGCCTCGATATTCCAATCTAATGCCTCCAACTTAGAATGGAAAGCCAAAACTGCCCAGACCATCCTCAGCTTCAATGTCTGGAGCATTGATGCTCTTAATATCTCAGAAATCAAACTATCTGCACCATGGCATAGAACTCATGTATATGTCCATATTGACAAACTGCCAGGACCTAAATCCATGATTTTGACATCAGAACTGAAGTCTCATTACCTGAAGTATATAGAAGATATCCTCCATCCTCTTGATGGTGAACCCCCACTTGCAATCTACTGTGATGCCTCCACTGATTCTCATGGAGCAGCTGGGATTGGAGTCTTAATTCCCGACATTTCTTATAGAGAAAGTGTGCGGATTTCAGACTGGGCAAGCACAACTGATGCTGAATCATTAGCCATATACCATGCCATAAAGGAAGGTAGTGAACAGGGGCGCCACCTGGCTGTCTTTTCTGACAGTCAGGGTGCCCTCTATAGACTCACTGCATTTAACCCAGAAAACATGGTATCTAAAAACATCCTACATCAAATTTCCAGACTCTCAGAGCAGGGTATACAAGTGTCGTACTTGGATACCGTCTCATATAGGAATACAATCATGTGAAAAAGTTGACCAGCTAGCCAAATTCGCACTTTCCTATGAAGAATCACATATACATACCATTATCTCTTACCCAGATGAAAAGACGTATTAATAGCTGTTTAAGAGATTATGAGGATCAGGTATGAGCTACAGAAAAGAAAGGACGTGGCACTATCTGGCATTATGAAAGTATTGCCGGGACATCATACATGGACAAGCCCTATGAAATTTATAAAGGTCTGTCACGGAGGCAACAAGTTATACTAACCAGGCTACGCATAGGCTATCACTATACTATACAATATGTGCAGGATGCAGTTTTGGATGCAAAACCAGTCACATATCACCACTGTAAATTGTGCAAAAAAGCTAAATCACATAATCTCAACTACCACTTGCTTTGCTGTACGGAAACTGCATCCTATCGATCGAACAGCACTGTACAAAGAACATCACTTGTAGATTATATTAATCTTATTATAGACACTGGTCTTGTCTTTGACATGATCAGTGACATAAGAGTTTTGCAAACTAGGTAAATCATGTAAATATGTTAACCAGTATAATGCAGCCCCTCAGGTATGTAAGATTTGTGCTTGACTAAGCCCTTTACACCAATGAAGCTTAGCCAGTTTGGATAGATGCGTGACATCTTACCCTGGCTTTTTGCAGGGCATGTAAATTGTTCTGCAAATAAACTGTATCAAATCAAATCAAATCAAATCTCTCTCTCTCTCTCTCTCTCTCTCTCCCCTCCCTCCCTCCTCCCCCTCCCTCTCTCTCCTCCCTCCCCCTCCCCCTCCCCCCCTCTCTCTCTCTCTCTCCTCCCTCCCCCCTCCCTCTCTCTCTCTCTCTCTCATCCCTCTCTCTCTCTCTCTCTCTCTCTCTCTCTCTCTCTCTCTCTCTCTCTCTCTCTCTCTCTCTCTCTCTCTCTCTCTCTCTCTCCCTCCCCCCCCCTCTCTCTCTCTCTCTCTCTCTCTCTCTCTCTCTCTCTCTCTCTCTCTCTCTCTCTCTCTCCCCCTCTCTCTCTCTCTCTCTCTCTCTCTCTCTCTCTCTCTCTCTCTCTCTCTCTCTCTCTCTCTCTCTCTCTCTCTCTCTCTCCCCCTCTCTCTCTCTCTCTCTCTCTCTCTCTCTCTCTCTCTCTCTCTCTCTCTCTCTCTCTCTCTCTCTCTCTCTCTCTCTCTCTCTCTCTCTCTCTCTCTCTCTCTCTCTCTCTCTCTCTCTCTCTCTCTCTCTCTCTCTCTCTCTCTCTCTCTCTCTCTCTCTCTCTCTCTCTCTCTCTCTCTCTCTCTCTCTCTCTCTCTCTCTCTCTCTCTCTCTCTCTCTCTCTCTCTCATAATTCAACGATTGATTATGATATCGTTCGCAATTCATTGGTAAAGTACATTCTTATAGTAAGAACCCCATTCACAAATGACAATATTAAACCCAATAAAAACAAAAGTAACGTAATAATTCATCTAACCCAAACTAATTCTAACGCTCAGCAATACAATCTGACAAGAAACAAAAGCTAAAATCATCTTTTATCCCTGGATTACCTCAAAAATCAAAAGCTAAAAGAACGCCCCGTCCGTTCGGCTAAGGTTCAAAAGTCTCCCGTGGATTCATTCATAACAAAGCTTACCGCAGCACATTAGTTTGTATTGTAAGGTTCGTTAACTTTTTTGTCTTGTTAGAGTTGAAGACAAGTAAAGATAGAGATACGGGATTTATTCGTGTAATTAGGGGATCTTTGTGAATGTTATTAGAGTTAGGATATCGGTCTAATTAATGTGTAGATAAGGTTTTAATTATGTGGGAAATGTTACCGATTTTTTTTTCTTGTGTGTGTTTTTCGTGTTATTTTCTCGTTTATTTTTATTTTTTTGGTAAGTTAAAGGGGTGTAGTTATTAGGGATTGATGCATATTTGAGAAGATTAGGATGAGAGGAATGACTTATTTTGTCATCTATTCTCTGTAAATGCAAAGATTGATACTGATTAAGCAGGATTGTTGATGTTTGTTGCAATTTCTCTTTGCTCATTGGGATGCAGTTGTATCTTCAGTCGAGTCAGATTACGTGATTTAAATTGGTATAAGCTGACTAGTTATTTCCTGTGATGTAGAATAAAAGCAGTAGAGTGGCCAAGTAGCCTTAAGTATACTTGGTATCAGTGCCAATACCTAATATATCCTTTATGCATGATTTATTGACCCGATGTTGCTTGATGTGAAGAGATAAGCTCATGAATGTCGCACCAACAACCCGTTTCTTTCTTTATTTTGTGGTAATTGCTGAGCATTTATTTTATTAGTATTTTAGATTAATTAGATTCTTTTCTTATATGATTAGAGCTATGATAATTCAGTTTATCTCTATTGTTAAAGGAATTTCACGATGATAATGCCTTGGTTTTTGTTTAGTTTTTCCTCATATTTCCATGTTTCTATGTTCCTAAAGGTGGCAGTAGTTGACTTCTTCAATAAGCAGCACCATGAACGCGAGGAACAAACCTCGCGGGAGCGAAGAGAGCAAGGAAACCAAAAAGACTCCAACGCTGAATTTTACGGACTCACAGCTGATCGCGTCCGGTGGAGGAAGAAATCGAAATGTGTTCAGCGCTCTTGCAGACTCCTCGTTTGACATGATTGATGTTGATATTGGGGAAGGTGGTGATGGCAAGGTATGTGTTTCCAATGGGCTTTGCACTTTATAGTTTAAGAGAAACATCCTTTTGATTTGATTGAAGCTTAAGCAGTAGATACTATAATTTTGTTTTCTTTCACGTTAACCCGTTAACGACGGATGACAAGATAACACGTCTAGTGGTTTTTGGGCTACACGACGGGGACGCGTTACTTTGTCTAGCCCGGGGCGCGGGAGGAGCCAGCGCGCAGCGCTGGCTCGCGGCTAGTGCGGCCGAGAATCCCGACGCGTTAGGCTTATGCATTCAAGAGTCCCGGAATTTTGGTCTATTTAAGCCGGGATTGGCCCGTCGGGGGGCGAATTTAGTTTTGTTTCCATTCATTAGTAAGGAATATGTATATATATATATATAT
>BOPN01008107.1:15000-32500 GCA_017312705.2 Penaeus japonicus | reverse complement strand
AATTCTTTTTATCATTTATGCCCTCTGCCATCTTTAATATCACTTTCAGAGAAACTACGTAACCTCAGACTGGACCAGCGAGGAAGCAAAGAAGTCCGAAAGAACAGGCTCAAGGCCTATTACAGAACGGAGAAGCTTGAGGAGGCTTACAAAGAGGACCCACAGATTGAGCTATACAAGTATTTTGATTACTACGTTGTTATCGACTTTGAGGCAACATGCGATGCTGGAAATTCACAGACTTACAGGTGAGAAAGTGGAAGGAAGTTGGTATTGTTGTCTTCTAAAGCATTTAGTAGAATAGTTAAGAATATCTCTGTTACAACCTTTTTTCTTGCAATTGTATGTGATATATGCAGCATTTGCATTCAAAAGATTTACCTATATTTTGTTGAACTAAATATAAGAAAGACCTGGTCATAATTACTAACGTCAGAGTACTCAATTTCCAGAAATATTGTTCTTGAAATTCATGTAATATAAAGAATGAATAGATGTAAAAAATTTTAATACAAATTTTATGTAAATTCATATCCAAATGTTCTCTGTCTGTCTCTATGTCTCCCCTCTCTCTCTCCTCTTATTGTTTTCCCTCTCTCGTCAACAGACATGAGATCATAGAGTTTCCAGCAATGCTTGTCGATACCAGCAAGAGTAAGATAATTGCAGAGTTCCACTCATATGTACGGCCAACCATCAACCAAAAACTAACAGAATTTTGCACTTGTCTAACAGGAATAACCCAGGTAAGCTTGTTGTAGTTTTCAGTTAGTTTGTTATAAGAGAATGTTTTAGAACTAGTGGGCTTTGTTATAAGAGAATGTGTTAGAATTAGGGGCTTATCAGTTTATAGAATGATTTTTTCACTGTAACTTATAATCCTGCTGCTAAGAGGTATCAGTTTCTATACTAATACAATTATTTGTAGTTAGAGATGAGTTATTTATTCTATTAACCCTCTCATGCACATAAAGGTTGTGTTTACCTGCGAGTCCTCATCTCTCTAACCGAACTGCAGGGTAGTAATTGCAGTGTGAAAGTTGTTCATGTGTGAGAAATGGCTAACTGGCAAATTAATTTGATTATGACACATTGTCTCGCTACTGCTAAAATATGCTGCCATTTAGAGGAAAACTCTTGTTAAAGAATCATAAACCTAATTTTTAGAGGTTTGGTTTATTCAAGCTTGTTCATCTATTCAAAAAGGAAAATATGATTTTATCTGTTAACCCTTTCACTACAGGCAGTAGAAAACGCTCCTCATGCAGTATCCGAGCTGCCGGCGCGCGCCAAATTTTAAACGTCGCTACTGAATATGACAAGTTTTAAGCCAAAACCTCTACAAGTTTAAAGCCAAAACCTCAACGTAATCATCATGTGTTATATATCAAAATATGCATAGTTAACCTTTTCCCCCATATGCATGTGACAAGTTATTTACATGGGTTGGGAGGAAGATGGAAAGAATGACCTTGGTGGGAGGCCTCACTCAGATGACCAAAGAAAACGATTGAAATAGTATGGTAAACTAATCATAATATGTTTTATATTTTTACATAATGTTCCATAAATAAATAATAAAATGATTGCTAGCAGGGCCCATCAATGCCTCCCCTGGTATAAGCGAATCCCACTCTTATGTAATAATAATGAAAGTCAAGTAATATATCGTATCATATCCGACCTCTATTCTGAAAGATCTCGTACAGTATCCGGAAGAAAGAAATTCAATTCCACCAGAACTCAGCCATGATGTAGTATGCGCGTCCTCAGGTTTGACGCGAGTGCTGCGAGGACGCAATATACGCATCCTCGTGTTGAAGGGGTTAACTTGCCAGTAGCTGTTTTTTTGGCAATAATTCTTAAAGTAATACTTTGTAAATCTAAATGAAAGCAGATTAGAGGAATCTTGTAATTTATGTCCAGATTACAAATTTGGATTTCATTGCATAAAGGATCCTTGTTTATATTCAGCTATAAAGATTAATATGCGCTGTTATTGTTATTTATTAAAATTTACCTTCAAGGCTCTATAGAATGGAAGAGTATAACTGAGAATTCCGAAATGAAATATATTAACAATCTCTTTAGGTATAAAACTTGTAGTTTTTAAACATACAATAAGTAAATATTTCACTTTGTGAAGTCAGGTAAATGCATTGGTAACCTGTACCAGTATTCCACAGGAAGCCAGAAAATTATTGTAGTGTTTTCAAATCTGATAATGTAGATTTTAATTTGTAATATACAATTATTCCACCTTACCTTTTTTTTTATTGAATGAATTAGGGGTCATTGTTTAGTACATTATTGTGTCAGATCGCAAGAATCTTGATCATCATATCTTTAATGATATTATTACAATTCATGTTAAGCCAGTGTTTACCTTCGGCAGGACCATGTGAATTATGCACCAGAGTTTCCTGAAGTCCTCAAGAATTTTGAAAAGTGGCTGGCAGAGCACAATCTAATACAACATTCAGGCAGATTTGCAGTGGTGACAGATGGACCCTGGGACATGGGGAGGTTTATGTATCTACAGTGCAAGGTGATGTAGACTGGAGAAGAGCATATTTTACTTTCTTTGCCTCAAATATATTTATATCATTAGACAATATTGATAATTATAAACATCCCAAATGCTTTGGGTTCTTTGGCCAATATTCTTGCATAAGAGGGGGTCAGTACTGGGGGCCGGTCCATTCCCCCAGAGTGACACCAGAGTGCTGTGTCTAGGTCATTACATGAGTAGAAGAGAGCAAATAGAGATCACTATAGGCAGGACAAAGTCTGTATTAATCATAGTTTGAGGAAGAGGGTCTGATTTATTTACTCAGTGTGTGGAGTGCCTCTTTGACTATGTGCCTATTTTGAGCCCTTGTGCCCATATTCTCAAGCAATACAAGTCTGAGTCATCTTCCTCTCTTGTATAGTTTGTAAAAGAAAAGAAAAAAAAAGAGAAAAAGATGAAAATATGAATTTTAAATCTCCAACAAAGGCCTATTTTTGTCATCCCATGAAATCCTGTTACTTCCTTTATACTGAATGAACTGATATGGAGTCTATTCAATATTGAGATAACCTATCAAATGGCTAATACAAACCTCACACTAAAGAGTTACCAGAAGTTCAGAGAGAGATTATTATAATGCTTATAGAGTGCACAACTTGTCTCACGGCACTGGCTGATGTTTAAAACAGTACCTGAGTACCTTCGAGTGTTTCCTAGAGGGATGACCATGGGTTTAGAAGTAACAAGATGGGCATGGATTCTAGTCATAAATGAAATAAGGTGTATATTGCCTTACTGTAAACTTTCAAGCACTGTTATGTAAAGTTTTTATTACCAAGTATCGTGTGTAGAAACTTTTTAGATAATAGCATATATGTACAAAGTGATATAAATACTATTATCTAATATGATTATAATCAATTTTATCTCATCCACAGATATCTAATTTGCCATTTCCTAAATGGTGCAAACAGTGGATCAACATTAGGAAAACTTACAGCAATTTTTACAACTCCAAAAGAGTAAGGAAAGAATAAATGTCTATTAGATTAAAAACCTTTATTATTGATATAGATATCTGTTCACTCCATATATTATATATGATATAAATTCATAGATATTTTGATAAATTTTAACTTGTGGGTCCTAGGAATTTTTATGGAGAGGATTCAAAATGTTGATCGTATCCTTTTTTTTCATGTCTTTCCAATTTTAAATATTTGCAGATATGCCTAAAAGACATGTTAAGCACATTGGGAATGAGATTTGAAGGCAAACCCCACTGTGGCCGGGATGATGCATATAATATCGCTCGTATTGCTATGCGGCTTCTGAGAGATGGGGCTAACATGAGACTAAATGAAGAAATTTCTACAAAGGAAAGATACTGTGACATACCAGGGTAAGAAATATTTTGGTGTATAAAGACCTTTTATAAAGTTATAAAAGTTTGAAGGCTCAGTCTCAAGTTCATTTTGTCATGAATAAGAAGCAAATGTAAATTTGCATGAATTTATGTTTAGCCAGAACTTATTTTGATATTTCTAGTATTTTTGTGAGACACAAATACACTATCTTTGCAGTGAATTAATTAATTAGTAACAAAGTATCATCACTTGATAATGAAATAGTCTGCAAAATAATGAGTAATACCACAAATGCCCCTTTTTGCTTAATTAGCAATATGTACCATTTAGTATAGACATTTAAATGGTAAACTATAATTTTGGAATATAATATGTTTGTTGCATTTTGTGTTTTTATCATTCTTATTTTTAACCCATTCGTGCTGGTTGACTTGCTGTCACGTTCAGTGGTGTTTGGATCAGATGCCGGCGACGAGATATTTGGTTAAGGCTGGTGCGTGGGTTGAGCGGGCGTACAACGCTCGCTCGTGGCTAGTGTGCCCGAGAATCCTGAGGCGTTAGGCTTATGCGTTGGAAAACCCCGGCATTCCAACCATTTAGATCCGGAATAGCCTGGGTGTGAATGGGTTAAATTGTACATTTTGATTTAGCATCTTACTAAATACAATAGTAGAGTTGGACTCTAAATATTTTTTTGCAATATCTGGTACAAGCCAGATATATGCAGTATATTTTCTGTCTCTTGAGTTATTTGGCACCTTTTTAAGTTCAACAGTTTAGCCCATTCGCACCGGTTGACATCCTATTACATGGTTGGAAAATATTACCGGACTCGGGTGATGTCCTGAGACGACTTGCATTTTCTCACCAAGTTCCAGGCAGGGCAATTGTGATGTGCTGAAATGTCAGCAATAGGACGCTAGATTGTTTTTAGATATAAATACTTTTTATAATCTCTGTTACTTTAGTTTAGGTATTTGAATATAATAAAATGTGATATAATAAAAAAAAAAAAAAATAATAATAATATCACAGAAAACTATGTGATATTGATGACATCATGGTAATTTCTGCTGCTGATCTGTTGATTAAAAAGATCTGAGTCAAAAAACTATTGTAGAATCAAATGTGGTTGGCCAAGAAAAAAAAAAAAAAAAATTACCAATGTAATACCTCTAATTTTTCAATTAATTGTGATATCACGTCACATCACATCACGAAGTACTGGTACACACTCGTATGTACATGTATGATTATTTATTTTATTCTTTTTGTTTTGGAAGAAAAAATGATTAGAAAAAAACATCTTTTTCGATGCCCCACTAAAAGAGCTTCCACTTTTCATTAGTATTATTACATGGAAGTGAAGAATATCGGCAAAGTTCAATAAAATAACACTAGAAAAGCATGCTGTATCATGTTTTTCGACTAAAATAACTCCTCTGAACATGGCAATATTTTTACATGCCTTTACATTGTAGATGCAATCATTAAAACCATAAGAATAGGGTGGGTGAAAAACACTCTGAGAGGTTCGGCGGGAGTAGGCGAAAAAATATCTCGTCGTGAATGGGTTACCGGAACTTAAAAAAAAAAAAAAAAAGGAATTGCATATATTGAGTAAAAATCATCAAGTAAGCTCTGCATATTTAATAGAAAATTTCGTTGCAGGATGACCATGGTGAAGAACATAACCCGACAGAGCTTCTTGGCAAGGAGAATTACAAGTCCTGGGAAAACCAGTGGAACCGATACTAACAAAAAGATGGACAGTGAAAACGAGGATTCGCAGATGATTACTGACAGTGATAGTTCGAAGAACTTAGCACCAGTCTGGGGTATTGATCACATGAATGTTGACGAATTTCCTGATTTAATGAGAAAAAACAGTTAACAGTTTTCATTTACTTTCTCAAAGATGTATGCATTTCAAGTCCAGTTTGCATGTTCTAAAAGTGGACTGAACTATTTGGAATATATTTTTGATATCAGTGCTTTCAGTTTTTTTTATTCATATGTTGAATAGCCACATCTTCATGGCTTTACAAATTTGACAATGATAGCAGTTTTGGGTATTACTTGATGTAGTCTGAGTATATAATATCAATAGGTCTTTTCTTCCCCTTTTTTTATTTACAAAGGTAATGTTTTGTTAAATATCTCTGTTAATCTATTTATTCAAATGGACAAAGTTTATAATATATAGTTACCTTATAAAAAAGTGTATTAAACATTTAGAAGTAAATTGTTATATAACAAAGTCATATTCTTCACCATTTACTTTTTAAAAAACAATCTGAAAAGAAAACAATAATGTAGGTTTTTTCAAAGAAATTTTTTGAAAGAAAATATGTTGTTTTATTTGTTATATTTAAAAAGTACTTATAATTAGAAACAAAGCATACTTATGGTAAAGAAACAAATGCAAAGGAAGTTTTTCATAAATACAGACGTATATAAACCTAATTAGTACATTTTAAAGGAAGATGTTTTACAGCTGAATTATATACTATTATAACAATGAAAAGGAGTGAGGAAAGGGAAAATTGCAAAATTATAATTTATGTAAATTGTAATCTTTCAAAAGTAAATTAAATGCAATGTCTTTAACAAAGAAAACAATCATGAATTGGACATCAATTTCAAGAAAGTGATGGATAAAAAAAATTGAGGATTGCCCCAATTAGTATATTGCAGATTGGTGTGTTTTGTGGAGATTGCATTGAACTTTCAAAAACACGCACTCAAAAACACACACATATAGATACATTTAAAAGCTCATTCACGTGCAAATGTGTATATTTCAAAGATTTCAACTTCAGTTACACAATCAAATGACTTAAGGCTTTGTAAGTAGTCCATGCCATAATGTGATAAATCAAATCCAATTTGTGAATATCACATAAATATTGAATTCTATACCAAACCTTACTGAATGTATTCTAAATAACTTAAAATAGCCTACAGTTGAAACTAAAGTCTTCCTAAAAATAGAAAACTTTGGTATAAAAGGAAGTCAACAAATGTCAGCAGATACAAGCCTCTGAACAGCTACTGATAAACACCTCCCATTTCATAATATTCCTTTCCAACAATCATATGGTATTTTATATCTATCATAATGAATATGGCACCCCTCAAGGAGGGGTCCTTAGCCCGGCTCTGTTAAACATTCCACTCCCAGCGGGGTGCACGATCATTTCATATGCAGATGATCTAGCAATTATCTCCACTGGGAGAAGAAATGTGAATCCAGTCAGAAAGGCCCAGCGTTGTCTGGACCTAATATCTGAGGAATGCTGCAGAGTCGGGCTTAAGATCTCAGCAGCCAAATCGAAGGCAATGGCGCTGAAACATGATGTCTGTGATCAAAGACTGCGAGTCCAAGGTCTAGAGCTTGAGTGGGTACACGTCTACCAATACTTGGGGGTATGGATCGGTAAGAACCTCGCCTTCCGCTCCAAGATCAAACATCTCTTAGACCAGACCAAGGCAAGGCTCTCTGTCATGAGAGCTCTGTCTGGGTGGCGCTTAGGGGCTGGGCACCGTGTACTAAGATCTTTCTACGTGCACGCTGTCCGTCCCATTGTGGACTACGCCTCCGTTGCCCTGATCACAGTCAAGCCTGGACTCAGGAAAAGGCTCAACATCATACAAAACGAAGCCGCCAGGGTTATTCTGGGTGCCCCTGGGTGGGCTAAGGTTACTAACCTCTTGGAGGCCAAACTCTTTCCCCTGGACACCTGGATTGATCAGATGGCGGCCCAGTTCCTTGCCAATGTCCTACAGTCCCCACTGGACTCGCAGCTAAGACAGAGAGTGCAGCGTCGGCTTGCACAGAACCAAGAGCTCTTTGCTAACAACACCTGGCTGTCTCACACAACCAGAATGCTGAAACGCTTTGAGCTCAAAGAGACACTACTGATTAAAGGCATGGACCTTCCCCACCCTGACTATGTCACAGCCCCGCCATGGGCACAATCCTTGATAGAGTTTTCTGTCAGAGGCAGAGAGGAACATTACAGCAATCATGCCGCTGAATAGTAAAACCTACTTCACAGATGGTTCTGTAGACCCCATCACCCGCACTGCAGGCGCCGGTTTTGCAGCAAGGGGCATAGAGAAAGCTATGCGGGTATCTGACAATGCCTCCTCGCTCCAGGCAGAGGCAGTAGCTATTATGGGAGCCCTAGCCCATGCAGCCCAGACGGACGGGCATGTTGTCATACACACAGACTCTAGGGCCGCCATTGACAGCCTGCAACAAAGCATGCCCCTTGATAACGTTTACCTGGTAACCTCGATTCTCACCATTGCTCAGAGAATCCTGGATCAGGGAAGACGCATCATCATCAACTGGATCCCAAGCCATGTTGGTATTGAAGGGAATGACGTAGCTGACAGGTTAGCGGAGGAAGGCAGGAAGAAACCCTTGAGTGATCTTGTGGTGCATCCTAGCCGGGAACTGCTAAGGCGTAAAACGATGGTTGCAGGTCGGTGCCCTGCAGCGACACAGAGAGGAAGCGAGAACCTCCCCCTCGGCCAGCTGGTACTCAAACGCCACAGGCTATGAGTCGCTGATACTCTCTCCCAGAATATCAAGGTGTGCCGATTAGATAAGATGAGTCAGCACTCATAGCTGGCAGAGGCCGGGCCGCCTTGTGCATATAGCCCGGGCGAAGCGATGTCTTCGCAAATCTGTCTGAACTGAACTGTATTTATATTAAAACATGGCAACAGACAGACAACATGGCAACAGACAGACAACATGGCAACAGACAGACAACATGGCAACAGACAGACAACATGGCAACAGACAGACAACATGGCAACAGACAGACAACATGGCAACAGACAGACAACATGGCAACAGACAGACAACATGGCAACAGATGAGTCAGCACTTATAGCCAATAGAGACCGGCTGACCGTCCACACAACCCGGCGAAACGACGTTCTCTAAAATCTTCTGAACTGAGCTGAATTGAATTCAGCGAGGATGATCAGATAAGATTAGATAAGATGAGTCAGCACTCATAGCTGGCAGAGGCCGTCCGCCTTGTACATATAGCCTGGGCGAAGCGAATGCTTTCTCACAAATCTGTCTGAACTGAACTGAACTATATATATATATATATATATATATATATATATATATATATATATATATATATATATATATATATATATATATATATATATATTTATAAATATATATATATATATATATATATATATATATATAGTTATATATACATATATATATATATATATATATATATATATATACACACACACACACACATATATATATATATATATATATATATATATATATATATATATATATATATATATCTATATATATATATATATATATATATATATATATATATATACACACACACACACACATATATATATATATATATATATATATATATATATATATATATATATATATATATATATATATATATATTACTTAACCCATTGCAGACGGGGATAAATATGCTTGCCCAGCCTCCGGGATAAGTTTTATTT
Source organism: Penaeus japonicus (assembly GCA_017312705.2). NCBI lineage: Eukaryota > Metazoa > Arthropoda > Malacostraca > Decapoda > Penaeidae > Penaeus > Penaeus japonicus. Next base: position 23,077 of record BOPN01008107.1, on the reverse strand, counting down.
TAAAGAGAGACTGCTTGAAGCATTATAATTTGAACATTCCCACTCTCTTTCAGTCATTCATTGAAAAACTAGAGCGTTCTTTGTGTTTTAATTTTTTGTGTGTTTTATTGAGTTTAGAGACTTATATATCCCGCTCTGACTGCACATCCTTCATCTACAGATCAAGATCTACATCATGAGACATATATGTATATATATAGGTATATATATATATACATATATATATAATATATATATATATATATATATATATATATATATATATATATATATATTTATATATATATATATACACATACATAATAAAACAGTGCGAGTTCATAGCTGGCAGAGGCCGGGGCCGCCTTGTGCATATAGCCCCAGGCAAAGCGACGACTTTGCAAATCTGTCTGAACTGAACTGAACTGAGCAGTGCAAGTTTTTCCTTTCATTTTGTGGCAGTGTTTTATTATATCTGTTATGTGCACGTTACTGTGTTTGTGTTTTTTGTGATATATATATATATATATATATATATATATATATATATATATATATATATATATATATATATATATATATATATATATATATATATATATACACACACACACACATTATATTCACATTTTATTGGACATGAAAAAACATTTTGTGACCATTCCAGCTGTGTGTTAGGATATTGCATAGTGAAATTTATGCATAACAAACATACAAAAAAAAAAAAAAAAAAAAAAAAAAAAAAAAAAAAAAAACAAAAAAAAAAAAATCAAAAATCAAAATTCCATAATTTTTCTGTAGTGAACAGGGCAAGGATTTTTTTTTTTTTTTTTTTGATTTTTTTTTTGTTATGCGAATATTTCAATATACACATCCAAGCACAGCTGAAAGCTCAATCTGGTCACAAATTGTTTTTTACGTCCAATAAAAGGGAGCTAATACCAAAAACCTAAATGTAGTAGTTAACAATGAAAAAACTAACCCACTCCAATCCTATTCAGAACTAGTGAGTTAAGATGGATTTGCCCCAAAGCAAAAACTGGCTTTGTCTTACATATAACTGTACAACAATGATTCTTAAATTGGGGGAACACTGAGGAAACAAGTAGGAATTTCTCTACTATTGGAATTCTCTTAACCCTTTCCCGACGGGGCACTCGCTACGCGAAGTCCCCTATGCCGGGCGATTGCAATATTGCATTGTAATCGTCACAATCGGATGACGCCCCGGCATTGGGAAAATCTATGTCTGTGTCAAAAGGCTGTGTCACACAAGTGTGACGCACCGTCGTCATAGGGTTAATAAGTGTTGGTCGTACAGAATTCTTCCTTAACCCATTGTGGATAGGGGATAGATTCGCTTGCCCAGTCTCCATGATGGGTTTTATTTCAGAGCGGAGGCAGCTTCATGCAATATACTTCGACTTTTCCCACTCTCTTTCAGTCCCTTATTGTAAAACTAGAGCCATTTTTTCTTTTGTTTTGTTTTATTGTGTTTAGAGACTTATATGTGCCATATGACAGACTTTATCAATGCTGCAGTTGACTAAAATTGTAGTATATGATCCATATTATTTCTTTAAACTTTAAGTGCAATAAAAGTATTGTTGTTTTATGAGAGTACAAAAAGCAAATTAATCTTTTTCATATTCAAGTACTGTCATGAACAAATATGTAAAATATAACCATCCACACTGAAGATGACATGAAGAGGAAGGGAAGAGGAAGGAAACCTGTACTGTGAGTGCAATACAAGGCATTCCTACTGGCATAGGGACACATTGTAGACACTGGGCATGGTTTGAGTCACCTTCCTCTACTCGTTCTGCCTGCACATCCTTCATTGGCAGTACATTAGAGCAAGAGGCTGTATGTCATTGCTCTCTAAAGGTAAAGCATGCTAGAAACCATGGATGGGTGCTATTCAAGGCTCTCTCTCCTGCTGGTGTTTGGAGAAAGTGGTGCCATCATTGTCATCACCACTCATTCATTACTCATAGTACTATAAAGAAATCTAAACCCCTGAAGGTCATGCACGTCACAATGCCCACCTTCAGGCCAAAAATTCCTATGTTATGTATGTCATGACACTTGTCTGTAATGGGTTAAATGAGTGTGCGCACAGGTGACAGTCGCTCACACTGAGTGACTAAAATTAGAGCATTTGGTATTTAGTGCTGTATACTCATATTCTTATATTCTACTGTTTGATATTCATTCTGAAATCCCCTCCCCCCCAAAAAAAAAGAAAGAAAAAAAAAAACACGATCTTAGCCTTTCATAGTTTGTGAAACTGACTTCTGAACAATGTTCTAGATGCTACCTTTATGAGGTAAAAAATAAGGTAAGAAAAAAGTTATCAGCCATAGAAATAGCAGAATTATAAATATCATGACAAAAAGTAGCTTCTGTGCACCTTGATTATCACTTAACCCATTGCCGACGGGGCGCCTAATGACCTAACTGGTCGTGAAGGTGGGTGGTCTACGACACTAGCGTTACAGCTAAAAATTAGAGGGACTAGGAAAGGGGTTTCTCTCCCCTCAGAGTAGCGCAGACTAGCCCAAACAATATGTTTCTATAAATCCATCATAAAATGCGGGTTTAGGCTGACTTAGGAACCCTAGAGCTAGCGCCATTACAGCCATAATACTTTATGACTGTGTGCGCACTTCAACTGTAAGCAGATCCCGATGTCGCATCATGTACGCATTGCCTCCCGTCTTTTAAGCCAAATCAGTGCCGACATGTATGTCATGACACTTGTCACAAAATCTTAAACAACATAATACACTGTAAGGGTGATAATTTGCATCAAACATTTTCTAAAAAATAATAATATTTGGATGAAAAAACTCAATAACAGGCAATATTTTCAAACTACCCTACCTGATTACAATTTTGTCCTTTATGAATTAATATGCTCTACACAGCTAAAAAACTTCCTCTTAAAAACATGTAAAGAATGAGAAAGATCCACTATCACTGCTTTTATTTTGTACTGAGCAAGCATGAATCTTATAAACTTTAAGTTATAAATATACATCCCCCAAAGGGATTTTATGAAGGCTGTGACAGAAGTATACTCTACCAATATACATCTTTATTAACATAGATATAACATGTTCTTAATCTCCAGACTATAGGCCCATCTGCAATATCTGCAACCACAGCTGTAGTATACAAGCACCCTAATAATAAGTTTCTGAGTGTGGTGGTGAAGCAAGGGGTAGACGACTGACACCAGCAGTTTGGCTGGTGTAATCATTTGCTTACTAACTATTCTGGTCAGGAATGGCGATTCAGTTGTTTATGCTTACACAATCATTCCCCAGGCAATACTGTTAGGATGCTCAAATACCGCAGTTGGGCACTGATAGTGAAGGCAGAACATAATAACATAAAATGGGTCTTAAGACTCATTTCCACAAATTAACCAGTTTTTAAAAAATAGTTCTTTATACAGATGTCATGCAAGAAAGACGGTGCTCATAAAACAACTTGCTACTCATAAGTATTGCTACCATATGAGAGTGGGGAACCAAAAGGGAACATTTTAATAAACTTCAGTTTTACTGTTCACTTGCAAGATCATCAGAAATACAGTCATGGTCATAATGAGGGTGAATCAGACAATAAAAAGAGCCAATGATGACAAATTGAATTGCTTTGATTACTGTAACCTATAACCACAATGAAAGCAAATAGCAGTATATTTCTTTTCTTTTCTGACAAAGGGTTTTGAATACAGAATTCTTGATATGTTAAAAATAAAATTTTGTCCTGAATGTCATTAGTATTAGGCAATTGCATATAATTAAAATACATTATTAAAAAAACATAGTATTAACCCATTCCCGACGGGCCCAGCGATAAGTGGAAACCCCCTACGCCGGGCCTATGCAACATTGCATTGGGAACGTCACACTGGTGCGTCGCCCCGTCATCAAAGGGTTAATATCATAGTGATAATATATACTGTAATACATTATGGTAAAACTAAGCTTGCTTCAGTTATACTTCTTCATTTTGTAGCAATTATCTTTTATCAAGCCCTGTTCATAGTCACAATGCCAGATGAGAAAATCAGAACAAACAAAATTATAAAAACAAATATAAAATGCATATCCATTTATTACACAACTCTTTCAAATATATATCTAAATCTCACGATGAGACATCAATTGACAAAGTGCAATTTAAAAAATGTTATATAAGAAGCATGTCTTTAAATCACATTTGTAGCAGAGGTTCTCACAAGTCACAGATTTTCTCTCAGAAGCAGTTTTATTTTAGCTAATATCTTTGAGATTGTTTACGAGCACGGATGCACGAGATTCTTATCACATGAGACTTTAAACTGGCTGCGTTTTCATGTATAATTGTTTATGTAATTTCTGTGCCAATAAAAAGATGACTAATAATAATAATGATAAAAAAGAAAAAAGAAAAAAAAAAAACATTTAGTTCTATGTATATAATAAATACATCTACATATGCATATATAAATATATACATATATATAAATATATAAATATAAATATACTTATATATATATATATATATATATATATATATATATTTATATATATATATACATATTCACATAAAAAAACATTTTGTGACCATTCCAGCTGTGTGTTTGGATATTGCATAGTGAAATATATGCATAACAAGCACACACACAATAACAAAAAAAAATCTAAATTCCATACTCTTTTTGTAGTGAACAGAGTAAGGAATTTTGATATTTTTTTGTTATGCGAATATTTCAATATACAATATCCAAACACAAATTGTTTTTTATGTCCAATAAAATGGAGCTAATACCAAAAACCTAAATGTAGTATTTAACAATGAAAAAACTAACCCACTCCTATCCTATTCAGAACTAGTGAGTTAAGGTGGATTTGCCCCAAAGCAAAAACTGGCTTTGTCTTACATAAACCACTCATATAACTGTACAACAATGATTCTTAATTAAATTGGGGGAGCACTGAGGAAACAAGTAGGAATTTCTCTACCATTGTAATTCTCTTAATAAGTGTTGTTCGTACACTTATTAAGAGAAGTATATTGCAGCTTCATGCAATATACTTTGACTTTTCCCACTCTCTTTCAGTCCCTTATTGTAAAACTAGAGCTTTTTATTTTTTTTATTTTTATTATTTTTTTTTTTTTTGTGTTTACAGACTTATATTTGCCATATGACATACTTTATCAATGCTGTAGTTGACTAAAATTGTAGTATATGATCCATATTATTTTCTTTATACCCAGTGCAATAAAAGTATTGTTGTTTTATGAGAGTACAAAATGCAACTTAATCTTTTTCATATTCAAATACTGTCATGAACAAATATGTAAAATGTAACCATCCACACTGAAGATAACATGAAGAGGAAGGGAAGAGGAAGGAAACCTGTACTGTGAGTGTAGTACAAGGCATTCCTACTGGCATAGGGACACATTGTAGACACTGGGCATGGTTTGAGTCACCTTCCTCTTCTCGTTCTGCCTGCACATCCTTCATTGGCAGTACATTAGAGCAAGAGGCTGTATGGCATTGCTCTCTAAAAGTAGAGCTTGCTAGAGACCATGGATGGGTGCTATTCAAGACTCTCTCTCCTGCTGGTGTTTGGAGAAAGTGGTGCCATTATTGTCATCATCACTCACTCATTACTCATAGTACTATAAAGAAATCTAAAACCCTGAAGGTCATGCACGTCACAATGCCCACCTTCAGGCCAAAAATTTATATGTAAGTTATGTATGTCATGACACTTGTCTGTAATGGGTTAAATGAGTGTACACACAGGTGACAGTCGGTCACACTCAGTGACTAAAATTAGAGCATTTTGAATTTAGTGCTGTATACTCATATTCTTATATTCTAATGTTTGATATTCATTCTGAAATTCCCCCCCCCCCTCAAAAAAAAAAGGGGGGGGAACAATCTCAGCCTTTCATAGTTTGTGAAACTGACTTCTGAACAATGTTCTAAATGATACCTTTATGAGGTATAAATAAGGTCAAGAAAAAAAATATCAGCCATAGAAATAGCAGAATTAAAATATTATGACAAAAAGTAGCTTCTGTGCACCTTGATTATCACTTAATATCATAGTGTTAATATATACTGTAATACGTTATGGTAAAACTAAGATTGTTTCACTTATACTTCTTTAATATAGTATCCAGTTCTGAATTTTGTAGCAATTATCTTTTATCAAGCCCTGTTCATAGTCACAATGCCAGATGAGGAAATCAGAACAAACAAAATTATAAAAACAAATATAAAATGCATATCCATTTATTACACAACTCTTTCAAATATATATGTAAATCTCACAATGAGACATCAATTGACAAAGTGCAATTAAATTTTTTTTTTATAAGAAGCATGTCTTTAAATCACATTTGTAGCAGAGGTTCTCACAAGTCACAGATTTTCTCTCAGAAGCAGTTTTATTTTAGCTAATATCTTTGAGATTATTTACCAGCACGGATGCACGAGATTCTTATCACTTGAGACTTTAAACTGCCTGCATTATCATGTATAATTGTTTATGTAATTTCTGTGACAATAAAAATATGACTAATAATAATAATGATAAAAAAAGAAAAGAAAAAAAAACATTTAGTTCTATGTAGATAATAAATACATCTACATATGCATATATAAATATATACATATATATAAATATATAAATATAAATATACTTATATATATATATATATATATATATATATATATATTTATATATATATATACATATTCACATAAAAAAACATTTTGTGACCATTCCAGCTGTGTGTTTGGATATTGCATAGTGAAATATATGCATAACAAGCACACACACAATAACAAAAAAAAATCTAAATTCCATACTCTTTTTGTAGTGAACAGAGTAAGGAATTTTGATATTTTTTTGTTATGCGAATATTTCAATATACAATATCCAAACACAAATTGTTTTTTATGTCCAATAAAATGGAGCTAATACCAAAAACCTAAATGTAGTATTTAACAATGAAAAAACTAACCCACTCCTATCCTATTCAGAACTAGTGAGTTAAGGTGGATTTGCCCCAAAGCAAAAACTGGCTTTGTCTTACATAAACCACTCATATAACTGTACAACAATGATTCTTAATTAAATTGGGGGAGCACTGAGGAAACAAGTAGGAATTTCTCTACCATTGTAATTCTCTTAATAAGTGTTGTTCGTACACTTATTAAGAGAAGTATATTGCAGCTTCATGCAATATACTTTGACTTTTCCCACTCTCTTTCAGTCCCTTATTGTAAAACTAGAGCTTTTTATTTTTTTTATTTTTATTATTTTTTTTTTTTTTGTGTTTACAGACTTATATTTGCCATATGACATACTTTATCAATGCTGTAGTTGACTAAAATTGTAGTATATGATCCATATTATTTTCTTTATACCCAGTGCAATAAAAGTATTGTTGTTTTATGAGAGTACAAAATGCAACTTAATCTTTTTCATATTCAAATACTGTCATGAACAAATATGTAAAATGTAACCATCCACACTGAAGATAACATGAAGAGGAAGGGAAGAGGAAGGAAACCTGTACTGTGAGTGCAGTACAAGGCATTCCTACTGGCATAGGGACACATTGTAGACACTGGGCATGGTTTGAGTCACCTTCCTCTTCTCGTTCTGCCTGCACATCCTTCATTGGCAGTACATTAGAGCAAGAGGCTGTATGGCATTGCTCTCTAAAAGTAGAGCTTGCTAGAGACCATGGATGGGTGCTATTCAAGACTCTCTCTCCTGCTGGTGTTTGGAGAAAGTGGTGCCATTATTGTCATTTTCACTCACTCATTACTCATAGTACTATAAAGAAATCTAAAACCCTGAAGGTCATGCACGTCACAATGCCCACCTTCAGGCCAAAAATTTATATGTAAGTTATGTATGTCATGACACTTGTCTGTAATGGGTTAAATGAGTGTACACACAGGTGACAGTCGGTCACACTCAGTGACTAAAATTAGAGCATTTTGAATTTAGTGCTGTATACTCATATTCTTATATTCTAATGTTTGATATTCATTCTGAAATTC
>BOPN01008107.1:0-10000 GCA_017312705.2 Penaeus japonicus | reverse complement strand
GTACGAAGAAAAGCTATGTACGGCATATGTTATTAACCAATGCAGGTAGAATTATATAATCTGTTATATATGACTTAATAACTGTTAGTTTTATTAAATTCTCACACCTGGATAGCAGACATATCAAGATATCATAAATTACTTAATTAACAATAATAGTAAGTAATTGTTTATTACATATCAGAATAAAATAGATTGTATGTAATAGAGTAATGATAAAGCAAGTTGATCAATACTACAAGATATATAGATACAATAACTCAAAACCTTTAATAGATTCACAACATGCATGATCTGCTTTAACCCATTCTTGCCGGATGACATGCTATCACGTCATGGGAATGTTTCGCTCCTGAAAGATGACGTCCTACTGCGTCATTATCTCTTCCTTTAAATGCACGTTTAACATAGTTACACATGTATTGAATCATTGCACTTCCATTTGTTTAGACACATTGTTCTTGAATTATCAAAAAGAAAGAAAAAAGAAAGAAAGAAAGAAAAAGAAAGAAAGAAAAACAAGAAAAAGAAGAAAAAAAAGAAAAAGAAAGAAAAAAAAGATGAAAAAAAGAAAAAGAAAAAAAGAAAGAGAAGAGAAAAAGTATAAAAAAAAAAAGAAAAAGAAAAGTAAGAAAAAAAAAAAAAAAATGCTCTCAGCACATAGCATAGCATTGTGCCGTGATAGATTTAGCCTGTGGAGGCTGAGTGCGCTTGTTATTTTCACAGCAGGAGCAGCTTTAGGCAAATAATCGGCCTGGTAAGAATGGGTTAAGAAAAACACAATCATCAGCTGTCACATAGATTCATAAAGATGAATCAAAATGTGGTCAGATGAGACTGAATTAAAAAATCACTATCACCCAAAAATACCTCTTCAATGGAGTAAAGAAAAGAAAAGAAATTATGAAAAACATGAATTTACAAATATCTAAACAAATGACACTGTACAACAAGACTTCAACCCACCTGATATAAATATTCTTGTGGTAATAGCAAATGCATTTTCAAGATTGGAGAGGAATATAGTGAGAGCAGCAAGAGATGGCACGTAAAGGCACACAGCCACCAACCCATGCAGACGACGCTGCCATGAGCCGGGGAACCACCGATTCTGTGGGATTAAGAAGCGTACTTTTAATGCCGTTATTTCTATTATCACTATATTTATCAATTTTTTTGTTTCACTGTTATCAAAATCATTATAATACAGTTTGTCAATCTTCATAACATGACTAAAAGCATCACCATAGAATGTAGAGGAGGATGAGGAGGAAGATGAGAAAGAAGAGTAGGAAAAGGAAAAGGAAAAGGAAAAGGAAAAGGAAGAGAAAGAGGAGGAGGAGGAGAATCAAGAGTAGAAAGGGAAAGAGGAAGAGAAGAAAGAAGAGTAGGAAAAGTAAGAGGAAGAGGAGAAAGAAGAGTAGGGAAAGGAAAAAGAAGAGTAGAGGAAGAGAAGAGGAAGAGGAGGAGGAGGAGAAAAAAGAGTAGGAAAAGGAAGAGGAAAAGAAAAAGGAGGAAGAGTAGGAAAAGAAAGAGGAAGAGGAAGGGGAAGGGGAGGAAGAAGAGAAAGAAGAGTAGGAAAAGGGAGAGGAAGAGAAAGAGGAGTAGGAAAAGGAAGAAGAAGGGGAAGAGGAGGAGAAAGAAGAGTAGGAAAAGGAAGAAGAAGGGGAAAAAGAAAAGTAGGAAAAGGGAGAGGAACAGGCGAAAGAAGAGTAGGAAAAGGAAGAGGAAGAGGAGAAATAACAGTTGGAAAAGGAAAAGGAGAAAGAAAAAGACGAGGAATATTACAAGAACAAAGAGGAGGAGGAATAATATCAAAAGTAGATGTAGAAGTAACAGGGGAGCACAAAAAAAAAAAAAACTTTAATGCCAATAATAATAATAATAATAATAATAATAATGATCATAATAATAATAGTAAATAATAATATTAATAATAATATCAATAACAATAATAATAAAAAAAACATATATTAGTGATCATAATAATGATAACAATAATAATAACAATGATAAAATATATAATAATAATAATAATAATAATAATAATAATAATAATAACTTATAAAAATGTAATAATAATAATAATAATGATAAAAAATGTAATAATAATAACGATGATAAAAAAATATAATAATAATAACCATTATAATAACTATAATAATCATAATAATAATAGTTACAATAACAACAATGCTAAAACAGATAACAATAATAACAGTTATAAAGCATCTGCAGAAAAAGAAGCAAATGAACAAGAGAAAGAAAAGAAGAACGCACCTCCCAGGCTTCATACGCTGGCATTCGAGAAATGAAGTCGCCCATTTTTTCCACAAATACTCCAAAGAAGTTTATGCTAGCCCACCAGAAGACCTGTGTTGACACTCCATGCCAAACGTACACGAAAGTAAACACTAGTGCTGTCCCTTGTATCTGTCTGATTATGCTGTTATCTGTTCCCACCCAAGGTATATAGATATGCCTGAAAGAGAGGATTTTTTATTATTATTTTTTTTTGGGTAGTACCAAATGATTGCTTTTTTGTTATGGGGCTTTGTTTAACATTTCTGACATAGGATTCTTCATGAACAGATATATCAATAAATTGGTAGTGGAAGAAAAAAAGCCTTGTGATTGATCCTGGATATCATTAAGTCAAAAATTACCATAACTTTATGAATTGCTCAAGATTATTAGAAAAAAAAAAGTTTCGATGAACAACAGTGGACTTACTTAAGCATAAAACGGTACAAGCCATGGTCAAAATATCTCCATATATCTGAGAATCTGTATGTCATGAGTGTACAACGGGGATGTCTAGGAGGGTCGTAGCCTTCCGCACGCGCTATCACAGATGGCAGTCCATATAGCACTGTAGGAGAAGAAAAGAAAAACATAAGACAGAACAGGATATATATTTTTTTTCCCTTTCTTTTACTTCTTACTTCACTGATGATTAGATTTACTTATTTACCTTACCTCTATCTTTTAAATCTAGCCATGATGCTAAGAATCATTCTATTGTATAGACGGGGTTTGGAATACATATTGAAAATCAATTATTTTAAGGACAATTCATAGACTATACTCACCCACATATTTCAGCTGCAGAAATGCAGTCAAAAAATATACAAAGCCTGCCATTGACCACGACGTCATCTTCCTCACTAATTCTGGTGTGAAATGCAACGAGCTGCAAAAGTTAGAACTTGTCAACAGCCATACATCTGATGTGATTTTGTTTGCAAGCTCCAAATTAACCTTTTAAAATTTCTATCCCCGTCAACAATCATTGAAAATTATTTGTAATACTTACTGGGCATAGAAATGGAACAGAAGAGCTTGAGTGAAGCCCATCCACCACAGAAATCTTATCATTTGCAGTGCCATACTGAGAACTCTCTTTAACGTCCATTCTCGATATGGAAGCAAGAGCTGAAAGATGGGAAAAAAAGGTAAAAGAAAAAGAACATTTAAGAATATTTCTTTTTGTGATAAATAAAACCAAACCAAAACAATAAAAAAACTAACTTCAATGAAAAATATCAAACCATAAATTACTATATTTACTGATATGTCACCATTCACTTACTTCCTTCAAGTAGATATGATGGAAACATTTATACACTCACCCCTGCTTGAAAGTCTGTAAAAGGCATGTATGGGCCAGTACACACAAATGGCAAATAGAGGCAATACCCCAAGAGTGTGGTAAGGAGAGGCAAGGGACTCAAGATGCCATCGGGATCTGTGTCGCAAACTTCAAGACAAAAGCTCAAGCTGCGGAGGATGATCCACGCAACCATGACCGAGACTTTGTAGTCACCCTCTGGAATGTCTTCTACCCACGATTCCTGGATTGCAATAAAGGATGAGGGAATACTTTCAGGTAATTTTCTGAAAGTCTGAACTTTCATCTATGAACAAGTATATTGAGAAAAGGGGGTAATAATCAATAAAGAATGAGTTTCTTGTAGGAGAATTTTAACATTTAATGGAACCTGGATAATTTTTTTTTTGTTAACCCATTCGCACCAGGGCAATTATTTGCCTAATGCTGTTCCTGCCGTGAAGATAACAAGCATGTGCAGCCTCCATAAGATCTCTCTTGGCGCTCTGCTGCACTGTGCTTTTCCCCTGCCTGATTCTATGGGAAGGTGAGTCGGTTTTTGTATTTTTTTGACAAGTCAAGAACACTCTGTCAACACAAATGCAATTGCAATGAATATATACATACATAACTCTGGCGCGAATGGGTTAAACAGATAAAATTTTCCTTATTCAAAATTACTCCTTATATGCTATACTGCTATATAAACCATCATCATTAAAAATATTACCCCTACTCTTATCACTAACAGTTATACTATAGTCACAAACATAAAGTCAGGAAAAATAGGTCACATACCTACATATCTATGTTTAATCATAAGATAGGGAAATGGGTGCAAAAGATGAGGTGAGGAGTGGGTGGGGATAATTTCGCCCGACTTTGCACCAGAAACTATGCTACCACTATCATTACTATCATTACAGATTCTGTTAATACTGAAAGTAATATTAATATGATAAAAATGGATAAAACAAACTCAATGGGTATCTTACCAGATAGCTGATGAAAAACTGTGTATTGAAGAGGATCAGTATCAGGCACCAGGTGAGCCATATAATCACCTTACTCCGTGTGAGTAATACAACGAACATGACCGATGGCACAGCAAAACATAGGCCTGTGCCGACTCTCCCTATCAATGGGATAATCATGTATACGCTAAATACAATGTAGAAACGACAAAGATGCTGAAAAGACAGAGAAAGGTTTTATGTTAGTAAGTTGTTTTTTTTTCTCTTGTTTAGGATTCATATAAAACATATCCAATGATGTCTATCAAGTGATGCTTCAACTACAGGTCAGATTTGTTATTTCTGTTAAAATTCAACCCTTTCTTTCTTGCATAGTGTAAACATGAACTACACATTTTTCATGTCAAAATTTCAATAAATTGCTTTACTAGATTTAAAAAAAAAAAAAAAAAAAAAAAAAAAAAAAAAAAAAAAAAAAAAAAAAAAAAAAAAAAAAAAAAAAAAAGGTAATGTCATATTAGTACAGAACTATATTGTTGGATTAATGCTATTCTTACCTGTGGGCAAAACCTCCTTATTAATTGTGCTAACGCAATGTGGAGAAATGCCCATGGAGCATAACTCAGGATTATAGGTGGCCACACATACCACTCCAAGTCGGTCTGGTCTTGCCGACTGCCAAACCAACTGTCTTCTATGGGAGTGACAGGTAAATACTGGCCCCATCCTGTAATGTGGGTACAATGTTTTAACATAAATCTTCTGCTAACAAGTCATTTTGATTTTTCAGAGGAGGCATATAAAATGGAATCTTATTGAGCACAAGCATAAAGAAATATGCATATACAGTTTTTATTTTAAAAAAAAACTTACTTTGAGAAGTTCGATAAAATCTATAAAGGCTGTAAAAACATCCACTCCAAAATGAAATAAAGTAGAATGCGAGCTCAATCCATGAGATTGACGGAAACAGCTGCTCTGACTTGCGTGTATGCTGCCACCTCTGTCTATCGGGTTCTATGACAGGAGGCGGCATCCCCTGTTGGAAAAAATGAACAGATGTGAAATATCTTCTAAAAATTCAGTGAATATTTGAAGTAGCAAGATGTAAAATATCCCTACATTAAGCAATATAATCATGTGCTTAGGGTATATAGGGAAGAGGGATGACTACAGATAGCATGCCGGTAACCCTAAAATTCTCAGTTGCTACCATCTACCCTCGGCAGTGTTGTCATGCTTGGCTCTGCCCCATTCCCAGAAATCAGTGTATGCTTATAGTTTGCTATTTCAATTTTTCATTTGTTCTACACCATTACACATTATTTTAGTAATCGAACATTACAAGAACTAAATAGATTGAGTATATAAGTTTTCTACATATTTCAAATACTGGTATGATAACAAATATGAATGAAAATAAGCACAATGGGTTTAACCATGAAGTAACTCAAATTTCTACATATTATGTATAAATTCATATGAGTTCAGTTCTTTATTTCCTTTTCATATGTATACTAAAGATGAATATCATGTAATATTTCAAATAAATTAGCTTGTCTTTTGTGCAGATTCAGACACAATAAAATTCAGTAACACTCACAAAACAAGTAAAATTTCTGCTTTTCATTTAACACTACTTACTCAAAATACATCCTTCTAATAGACTTAAAAGCCTTACTGTGGTGAAGGCAACAGGGCAAGGGATGAAATATCATTGCTTACACCATCAAATCATTGCATTTGCATGTCATTCCATAATGTGTCCCTATACAGAGTTTTATACATAACCTTGCCCAAAAGACTAAACCCCCACTTGCAAGATATCTGTCATAAAAATGTGCCAATGTGTGCCAGCAGAAAAGAAAGCATCTCTCGTAGCTAAAAAGACACTGTGAATGGGTGAAAGGGCACTGTGGGAATGGCTGAAAGGGCACTGTGGGAATGGCTGAAAGGGCCCTGTGAGAATGGCTGAAAGGGCACTGTGGGAATGGCTGAAAGGGCACTGTGGGAATGGCTGAAAGGGCACTGTGGGAATGGCTGAAAGGGCACTGTGGGAATGGCTGAAAGGGCACTGTGGGAATGGCTGAAAGGGCACTGTGGGAATGGCTGAAAGGGCACTGTGAGAATGGCTGAAAGGGCACTGTGAGAATGGTTGAAAGGGCACTGTGGGAATGGCTGAAAGGGCACTGTGAAATGGCTGAAAGGGCACTGTGAATGGCTAAAAGGGCGCTGTGGGTATGGCTGAAAGGGCACTGGGAATGACTGAAAGGGCACTGTGAGAATGGCTGAAAGGGCACTGTGAATGGCTAAAAGGGCACTGTGGGAATGGCTGAAAGGGCACTGTGAAAATGGCTGAAAGGACACTGTGAATATGGCTGAAAGGGAACTGTGAATGGCTGAAAGGGCACTGTGGGAATGGCTGAAAGGGCACCGTGGGAATGGCCAAGAGGGCATTAGGAATGAGGGGCAGAGGGAGCAGCATTATTGGGATGTGTTTTGGAAACATCAGCGAGCACTCATCCAATTTTCAAATACTGAGATATCATTGCCTTTAAAGTAACTATCATTATAATTCACAAATTGGAGTATATAAAAAAAAATAAAAAATAAATAAATAAAAAATAATAATCTATATACAGAATAAACAGGTGGGTATACAAATAAAAAAAACGATAACAAAAATACTAATTAAGAATCTAAAAACAAATACATGTGACATGCAGAAACACGTACGTGAAAACACACGCAATCTCACACACATTCTTGCAAATACATACTTAGACATATATGAATAGATAGAACAGCAGAATATGACATGGTATTTTAATATGTTTAGAATCATTATCCTCTGAATTAAAATATTACAGATAATGCAATTACTTCAAATATATCCATCACTGTTTATAAATGATCTCCTGTATTCAATCTATCTTTCCATTTTCCTAATATGATACCATTATCAGTTAAGATAACTAAGATCACCCAGTTAATACAGAAAGTTCTAATTCTTTCTTCTTTTATAGGGTTTTAGACTATGTTGAAGTCTATATTCCCTGGATCTTTTTTCTTGTTTCTTCTTACTTCTTATATCATAGCTATAATTTTTTACTTTAGTAGGAAGATTTTTGTATGTCTCAAGATGTAGTACTTCTTTATAGGAGGTTGATCAGCACTTGTAATTAGCATTCTCATATTAGGGTTGTGAATTTTTGCTTAAAATAATGCTTGAAGTAAATACATCTATTTCCCGTGTTTTTTATCTTGACCATGGATGTGGTTGATTATCCTCGATATAATATTCCTTTGTTTCTAGATTCCTTTTTTGAGTTGTTTTCCAGATTTCGTTATTTTTCAGTTTTATTTCTTTTATTTTGTTTTTTGAGTCTAGGTTCATGGTTATTGGGTTTAGTATTTCATGTGCTTTTTTTTGCTGCTTTGTCTGCTGTTTCATTCCTCCGAATGTGTTTATGTGAAGGAATCCACTGGATTTTTATTGTTTATTGTTTTTTTATTAGTATGTTAATTGTTTTTTGGATCTCGTATGTTATTTGTTTGTAGTTTTTTGATTTGGGATTTCCTATAGTATATACGGCTACCAGTTAGTCTGTTAAGATTACTGTTTTTTGTAATTTGTTATTGTGTATATAGCTTATTGCTTGTTTAATGGGGTATAGTTCAGCTTCCATGATATGTGCAGTTTCCGGTAATTTCTATATTGTTGTTATATTTTTTTCTTGCTGTAGAGACAGAGGTTGGGTTTTTTATTTTTGACCCATCTGTGTATATCTTCTGATATTTTTTATATATTGCATTTTCTATTAAATGGAATTGTTGTTTAATCATTTGTTCTGGAGTGTTTTTGCCCATATTTTCTATAAGTTTTTAAATTCTCTGATATGTCATACCATGGTGGAATAGGAGTTATACTTGGTACTGTATTGATTTTCATATCTATATATAATTTTCTGCATGTTTCAATCAGCCTTTGGTCAAGTCTTTTATTGGCATTCCATCCGTTTTTGTTTTTGTTATTCTTTATTATCAGTACACAATCTATTTCTTTTATTTTATCAATTAATGGTATTTGATTTGTTATGGCTTGTAATGCTAGTATAGGGGTTGATCTAAAGCATCCTATTGCAATTCTCATTGCACTATTTTGTATTATGTTTAACTTTTTTATTTCGGATTGTTTTGCTGCCTCATATATAGATTCCATATTCTATTATTGGTCTTATATATATTTCGTAAAATTTAAGGAACGTTTCTCTATTTGCTCCCCATGTTAGAGATGATATTTTTTTCATTATATTTATTCTCTCAATTGAAGCCATCTGGTAGCTCAGTGGTAGTGTGTCGACTTCACATCCCCGTGGTGATCGAGTCCCCTCCAAACTCGTGAGCTTCCACTGTCACCTGGCGGTTACTGACGTAGCTAGGCACTGCGTTGGGTAAGGACCAAGCTCAGATCGAGTCAACACTTGTTGGCACATTCTCTTACGAGTCAGCATACCCTGACACAGGCGGGCTCCCCTCAGCACATACAAGCCTGGTGTAGCATCTGCTCCGCAAATCTGGCTTATCCTTATCCTCTCGGTAGATTTTGATTTCACAAAGTCTATGTGTTTTATCCAATTCAACTTTGGCTATCAAAAATTATTCCTAATATTCTGTGTAGTATGGTAAATATTAGTTCTTCCTTTCCTATTTTTATTTTTGGCATTACTCTAATTTTCTTATTTGTAAAACACATAAGTTTACTTTTATCAAATTAATTTTCAGATTCCATTTATTTGTCCATTCGTTTAATATTTTAAATCCATTTTCTAAGATATGTGATGCTTCAATTATATCTTTGTTTATGGTTATTAAAGTGACATCATCTGCATATATATATACGGAAAGCTAATTAAAGTTATTAAAATCCCGGCCATTTCTTCCCTCGAATAACCTGAAGATCAAGAGACGTTAATTACTCACTCATAGGCGAGTGTGATGGACAGACGTTCTCTCTCCCTTGTTTACACGCAAGGCTCTTATATTGGGCGCTTGACCATCATTCTTGGCTCGGTTTCCCTTTACGTCTATTTCTATTATGTTTTTGTAATTGTGGTGTAAGGTTCATTAGATAGGGAAAATATCTTAGATTTTTAGTGGTAGTTATTTTATGATAATATGGATGTAGGAAGAACATGTTGGTTTAGACGTGTTGAACAAACTAATTTTTTTAGCATCACCTTTATGTCGCGAGTTGTCGTAACTACCGAATCGACTTTAATAATGCATTTTCTTCGCCAAATAGTAGCGATTATCCTTTGAAATTTGCCTCTCCCATGCACCTCGTTTTCTGTTGAGTGTGGTGCCTCCTGCGAGTGCCACGTCGAGTTAGGTGGGAGGGGGAAGGGGGAGGGGG
>BOPN01008105.1:37500-40000 GCA_017312705.2 Penaeus japonicus | reverse complement strand
GTTGAAGGCTTCCTGTCATGCATAAACTTCGACGTGGAATGCAATCGATATTCAGCAAGATGAAGAATGGAGGAGAGAGAGTGATTAGGCGACTAACCTAAGAAGAAAGGAAAGGGTTTTTATTGGCATGTTCATGGCTTTTTTTTCTCTCTCTCTGTCTCTCTTTCTCACTCACATACATATGTATATGTATATATATATATATATATATATATATATATATATATATATATATATATATATATATTTATATATAGTGTGTGTGTGTGTGTGTGTGTGTGTGTGTGTGTATCTATCTATTCCATTCATATCTACCTATCTATCTATATATATATATATATATATATATACATATATATATGTGTATATATGTATATATATATATATATATATATATATATATATATATATATATATAGAGAGAGAGAGAGAGAGAGAGAGAGAGAGAGAGAGAGAGAAAGAGAGAGAGGGATAGATAAATAGATTGATAGATAGATAAATAGATAGATAGATAGATAGATAGATAGATAGATAGATAGATAGATAGATAGATAGATAGAGAGAGAGAGAGAGAGAGAGAGAGAGAGAGAGAGAGAGAGAGAGAGAGAGAGAGAGAGAGAGAGAGAGAGAGAGAGAGAGAGAAATAGAAAGGACAGAGATGGACAGAGAGAAAGAGAAAGAGAGAGAGAGAGCGAGAGAGAGAGAGAGAGAGAGAGAGAGAGAGAGAGAGAGAGAGAGAGAGAGAGAGAGAGAGAGAGAGAGAGAGAGAGAGAGAGAGAGAGAGAGAGAGAGAGAGAGAGAGAGAGAGAGAGAGAGAGAGAAACAATGAGAGACAGAAACAAAATCAGAAAAGTCATTTCGAAGACTTCTCGAATTACCGATAGATCACTAAAAAGCCCCGTATAGGCCTATCCTTGAGGAGCTGTTAACCAATGGGTCTACGCCCAACACGCCCATGACACGTCACGCCCATAGTCTTGTTATAGGATCGACTTTATCACCTTTGTTAGATTAGTCGTCTAACTAACTAACTCCATCGGGGGCTACTCCCTGCCACTCCCTGCTTCCCTCTTCTGCTACTCTCTGCCTCCCCCCCCCTCTCCTCCCTTGCCCTGCAAATCCATGCTCTGGGGTCTCTGTCTCTGTTTCTGTCTCTCTCTTTCGCTGTTTATCTGTTTCTGTGTCATTCTGTCTCTCTCTGTCTTTCTCCATTTCTTTCTTTCTTTCTCTCTCTCTCTCATTCTGTCTCCCTCTCTCTCTCATTTATCCCCCCTTCTCTCTTTTTTCTCTCTCTCTCTCTCTCTCTCTCTCTCTCTCTCTCTCTCTCTCTCTCTCCCTCTCTCTCTTTCGTTCCCGCCCTCAATCCCTCTCTCTCCCACCTCTCTCTCTCACTCTTTTTTCTCTCTCTCCTTCTTTCTCTCTCCCCCCCTCTCTCATTCCCTCTCTCTCCCCCCCCCTCCCCCCTCTCTCTCTTCATCCCTCTCTCCCTCTCTCTCCTCACCCCCCTCTCTCTCTCTTTCCCCTTTCTCCCTCTCTCCCTTCACCCCTCCCTCCCTATCTCCCCCTCTCCCCCCCTCTTCTCTCTCTCTCCATCTCTCTCACTTCACATCTAATTTGCAGATCCGCCCACAGTTAAGCCCGGGGAATCTTGCGTGGGCGATGTGATTGATAAAGAAAAGATCTTGTCTCTGTCATTGTCTTGTGTCTTGCTGATTTCTCTCCCTCCCTCCCTCCCTCCCTCCCTCTCTCTAAATTCATTTGAGAGAGTGATACCTAGATAGATAGATAGATAGAGAGAGAGATGGATAGATAGATGGATAGATGGATAGATAGCTTGATAGATAGCTTGATAGATAGACAGATAGATGGATAGATGGATAGATAGATGGATATATAAGTGGATAGATATATGGATAGATGGATAAAAAGATATATGGATATATGGATAGATGGATAAATAGATGGATAGATAGCTAGATATATGGATGGATAGATAGCTAGATATATGGATGGATAGATAGATAGATGTATAGGTAGATAGATGTATGAATAGATGGATAGAAAGATGCATGGATAGATGGATAGATAGATAGATAGCTTGATTGATAGATAGATAGATAGATCGATAGATAGATGGATAGATGGATAGATAGATGGATAGATGGATAGATAGATGGACAGATAGGTGGATAGATATATGGGTAAATAGATAGATCGATGGATAGATGGATAGATAGATAGATAGATAGATAGATAGATAGATGATTAGATGGATAGATAGATGGATAGATAGATGGATGGGTAGATAGATGGATATATATATGGATATATGGATAGATGGATAGATAGATAAATAGATAGATAGGTAGATGGATAGATGGATAGATGTATAAATAGATAGATAGATAAATAGATAGATAGGCTGATATATAGGAAAGATAGAGAGGAAAGATAGAAAGGAAAAGAAAAAAATGGGAGAAAAACAATGAAAGTTAGAAAA
>BOPN01008105.1:20000-22500 GCA_017312705.2 Penaeus japonicus | reverse complement strand
CACACACACACACACACACACACACACACACACACACACACACACACACACACACACACGTGCACACACCTTCCTCTCACAAACAAACACGCACGTCGAAACAACGTCTAATATAAACAATCTGATTTGAATAACAGATGAATAATAAATAAGAGTGGCGAGGCATTATCTTCCTGCCTGAGATCACTGTTCCTTCTGTCTATTTTACTTTCATCTTTCATTTGTTCTTTTCTGTATTTTTTTCTTTCTTTCCTTTTCATGCTTTTATAAAAAAAAAAAAAAATTATCATATATCTTTATCTTCATTGTCTCTCATTCACTTTTTTTACAGAATCATTATTATTTCTTCTTCTCCTTCTTCTTCTTTTTCTTATTCTTATCATTATTAGTATTATCGTTATGATCATTTTATCTTACGATGTATATTTTTTCTTCGTCTTCTCTTTCTTATCTCACCTATTTATTTCTTCCCTCCTTTCCTTTCCCACTTTGGACTCCTTCCCTCGTCTTCTTCTCCTTTCTCTTCCCACCTCTTCCAATTCTTATTTCTCCTCCTCCTCTCTTTTCCTCTTCGGTCTTATCTCCATCATTCTTTCCTTCTCCCTACCTCCTTCAATTCCTTCATCTTATTCTCTCCTCGTTCCTCCTTCTTCCTTTCCTTTTCCTCTTCCTCACTCTTCCTTTTATTTTTTCCCCTCCATCTTCCTTCCTTTCTCCTCTCACCTCCATCCATTCTTCTTTTTTCTCCCTCTTCCTTCTTTTTTTTCTTTCTTCCACCTCCTTCCTAGTCTCCTCCTATTTCCTTTTCTTTCTTCCTCTCTCCTCCTCGCTTCCTTCTTTCTCTCCAACACCTCCTTTTACTTCTCCTTCCTCCCTCCTTCTCCCCTTCCTTTTTTCTCCTCCCGACTTTTTCCATCCCTTTTCTCATTTCTCTTTCCTCTCTCCTTACACTTTTTCTTTCTCCTTCCACTTCTCCTTCCTTCCTTCTTCTATCTCTCTCCATCCACCTTCTTCTTCCTCTTCCATATTTCCCTCCCCTCTTCCTTCCCTTCCTTCTCCTATCTCCCTCTATCACCTTTCTCCTTCTTCCTTCTTCCCTCCTCCCTCCTCTTCCCCCTTCTTCTTCCTCCTCCCGCCTCCTTCCACCTCTCCTTCCATTTCCTCCCTCCTCCCTCTTCCCTCTTCCCTCTTCCCTCCTTCAAGAGAGACCTTCAAGTGTCTCCTGATAATGGGTGGGGACGTTGCAGTAACTCACTAAAGACATCCTTTAAATCTCCAGATAAAAGCAGATATAGACACACATGTACGACTTTTGTACGTTCAGATACCGACGACCACGTACACACATACAAGCATGGGAGACTATAAACACGTTAGACACATACAGTACCAGAACACACGTAGACATGAAGATTCACACACACACACACAGATACACACATGCACATGCACACGCACACACAACTACAACAATAAAAGGAAGAAGAAAAAGAAAAAAAAGAGCAACAGATAACACCAACCTTAAACATCACTTAACATACTTAACCCAGTACCTCCCCCACTCCCCTCCCTTCACCTCCCCCCTCCTGTCTCCCCCACCCCCCTCCCCCACCCCACCCCCCAAAAAAAAAAAAAAAAAGAAGAACAAAAATAATATTTGAATCTCCAAGTTGTAAACACATTTCCCATTCACATTGTCATCCATAATAGCCGAGTTACGACCCATAAACAGCACTTTGGAACGAGCTTAATGCCCTCAGTATTAGACACCTCTTGCAATTACAAGCGTCGGGCGTCATGTCTTACGGCAAACGATTGTATGGAATTACTCCTTCGATTACAAGGCTCGAGAAACTATCGTTGCCAACGGAACCATCGGTGCGCGTTCGCGATGGTCTGTCTCAACCGCGACGATTATAGTTATGGCGATCTTGTTGGCGGGAGAGAGGGAGGGGGGGGGAAGGGGGGAGGGAAGGAGGGAGGGAGGGAGGGAGGGGGGGAGGGAGGGAGGGAGGGAGGGAGGGGGGGGAGGGAGGGGGGAGGGAGGGGGGAGGAGAGGAGAGGGGGAGAGAGAGAGAGAGAGAGAGAGAGAGGGAGAGAGAGAGAGAGAGGGTGAGAGAGAGAGAGAGAAGAAAAATGAGGGAGGGAAGGTGGAAGAGGGAGGGAGTGGGGAGTGGGAGGGGGGAGTGGGAGGGAGAAGAAGGGGTGAGTTGGAGGGGAAAGAAGGAAGGAGGGGGAGGGAATGAGAAGGAGGGGAGGAGGGAATAAGAGGGAGGAAGGGAGGAAGGAAAGGTAGGGAGAGGGGATTAGTAAGATGGAGGAGGGGGGAGAAGAAGTGGAGGGAGTGGGAGGGTGGAGAAGGGAGTTAGAAGGGGAGAGGAAGAAGGAGAGGTAGGGAGAGGGAATTAATAAGATGGAGGATGGAAATGGGAGGGAAAAGGGGGAGAGATGAAGGAAGGAGAAAAAGGGAGGAGTGGGAGGAAAGGTAGGAGGGAGAAGG
>BOPN01008105.1:0-2500 GCA_017312705.2 Penaeus japonicus | reverse complement strand
AGCAAACCAGCAACATTAGGACCGTCTAATCCTAATCCTTTTATCCATATATAATCCTGACCCCAGCCCCCTCCCTCCCCCTCTCTCCCCTCCCTTTGCTTGCCTTTGCTTAATGAGCCTTCCTTGAAGTATACGCATCCCCCCCCCCCAACACTCCCACACACTCTACCCCACTACCCTACCCCTATAGCTGATACCACTCCCCTTCCCCCTCCCCCTCCCACCACACACACTCACACACATACACTCTTACCTAATGACACTTCAAGAGAATTGCCACTTGTTTGCTGTTTATTCTATTTATGTATATTCTAAGGTGGGTTGAGAGGAGGGGGGAGGTATATAAAAGTGTTTTACTCAATAACAGTTTAGTTGCATTGCAGTCTTTGGTGATTTATTAATTGTAGTCATCTATGCAATGTGTCTTTCTTATTATATATTTTTTGGACTTCTGATAATATCAAATGATTTATAATTCCATCTTATTAGCAACACTTCTCACAATTGATTGGTGGTGATTCAGGAACCAACATTTTGAGGACCTGGAAAATAGTAAAATAATTCTGCAATTTTTGAATTCCAATATACCGACTTTTACTAGAATAAATCATAATAAATAACTAATGTAGTCTTTTCAGGGAATGTGACATTTGGAAAAAATCACGATGATTACCAGTATTTCTTCAAGATTAACAAAATTTCTCTTTTTTTCTGAAAACTACTTAGTCAACTGTACTTCTTTCCGTCCTTGTGCTACATCAGGCAAAAGACCTTTAGATAGTCTTTTGTGACTCCAAAGCTCTCAGTAATCTCCTGGATGTCAAAGCAAAAGTTTTTTTGGAACTTTAAGGTAGATGGACTTTAAGTGCAGTATTCTTGGGTGGGAGTGATTTTATTTGTAAACAAGTTTGGAGTCTTAAAACGAGGGTGACCATAGAAAAAGGATCGAACTTAATATACACTCAAGCTTAAAATTTGGCTTTAGATGGATATACAGATAGATAGATAAATACTAATAGATGTAAACAAATAGATAAAAATCGATATACAGACATGTATAGAAAGTTTGTTATTTACCTATTTTTTTTCTTTTTTTGTGTGTGTGAGAGAGAGAAAGGGGGAGGGGGAGTGAGTGATATATATGTATATAGGTGTGTGTGTGTATGTATATATACATAAACTTACATATATATTTACATATATATGTATAGATTTATATATATATGTATATATATAATATATATAATATTTATATATATATATGTTTGTATATATATGTACATATATATATATATATATATATATATATATATATATATATATATATATATATAATATATATAGATATAGATAGATATACTGTAGATTGATAGATGAATATATATATACATATATATATATATATATATATATATATATATATATATATATATATATCTAGAGAGAGAGAGAGAGAGAGAGAGAGAGAGAGAGAGAGAGAGAGAGAGAGAGAGAGAGAGAGAGAGAGATAATAGACTCCCCGTCATTGCATCTAAAACGATTTGTTCCTTCGTAATGGAGGATCTTGTGACCACTAGATGACACTGCCAATGTGGGACTGATTCGGAATTTCCCCAAGACTTTTAATCTCCCGAACGGCCAACGCTGATTGGCTCTTTACTTCAATTTAACGAACGATAGTTGGCTGCTAGCGCTTACTTTCAAATAAATCCTAAGCTATGATTGGCTCATACAAAGCAACGTCTATCATTGGCTGGTTTGAATTCGTAATTGGCTTGTCTCCTTTATGGGGCTTCGCTCATGGCGTCCTCAGGTGAATCGTTCAATTTATTACGATTTGCTATCTTCATTATTATAGAATCATTCTACGATTTTCATATAAGAAAGGCTGTTAGTATTGAAGTGATATTTCATGTTAGATTTGAGGAGCATTGCCATTAAAATTGGAGATCATATTTGTTTATCTATTCATTCTTACGTATTTTTTTCTTCTTCTAATCACTGCATATTTTTGAAGCTAATATGAAACAGTGAAAAATAACAGTGTTTATCACAAATATTCACATTAAACACTAATAACATACAAATTAATATTACAAAAAAGAAGAAAAAAAAAAAGAAAAAAAATCAATATCAAATAACTTATCAAAGTAAAAGTTCAAGATCAAGTTTCCACATACCAGACACACTCAGAAAAAAGAAAAGAAGAAGAAGAAGAAGAAGAAAAAAAAGCCAATATCTAAGATCAGTGTGTGTGTGAAGACCAAACACATGAAGAAGAAACTCGCAAGCAAAAAAGAGAGAATGAAAGAAAGAAAGAGAAAAACGACCAAAAAATAACCATAAAAGTCCATCGACCGGTGTTGTGACAAGGAAACAATCAAACATCAATTGCAACAATTAAATTGATCTAAGGAGACTGGATTCCTTTGAAGATAAAAGAAGGAGGAAGACGGGGGGGGGGGGGGGGGGGGGGGGGGGGGGGGGGGGGGGGGGGGGG
>BOPN01008104.1:40000-42500 GCA_017312705.2 Penaeus japonicus | reverse complement strand
TTGAGTGGGAGGAACGGGTACAATAATTTTACGGTGTAAAGGATTTCAGTCAGAACTATCCTTGTAAAAATAAATTATGAGCTCTGGATTCCAGGTAAGTCAAAGACAAAGTTTAGAATATCATTAGGAAAATAAAAACTACAGCAATTAGCAAGACTGAATGAACTGTGTACCTGCTTTCAATTCTCTGAATATAAGTTAACAAAAAATATAAGATAAAGATCGAAAACGTAAAAAGATCATCACATACCGAAATATATTCAGAGAGAGAGAGATAGAGAGAGAGAGAGGGAGAGCGAGAGAGAGAGAGAGAGAGAGAGAGAGAGAGAAAAGAGAGAGAGTTTTCATCACAGTAGAACCCCTTACAAAAACACAAACATAAACCATATTGTAAATTAACCATTAAAATGAGTAAAATACACTAAAATGGGTGCTTCTCATAAAATTCCAGCTGCCTGGGCGTCCGGGGTTTCATGACAGGAGATAAAAATAGTTTACTCCTCCTAACAGATCCTGGCGGCATCTTCGTTCGCCTGTTTGCGCCGAGTAAATGAAAAGTGGTGAGGAGAACCCGTAGGCTTTCGCTGGTTGTACTGCCTATAGTGGGAATATCTATAATCCTGGGACTACAGCAGCAGAAAAGACTTTACTCAAATATTTATTATTTAAAAAAAAGTTAGTATTTTAGTATCGTTTTTCTTTTGTTCTTATAAACTTATAACAGTTCATCTAGAATGACCAGCTTGGAGTTATCATTATTACAATCGTTACCATTGTCGTTATTATAAACATCATCATCATCACCATTATCATTATCATTATCATCATCATCATCATAATATCGATCATCACAATAACCATCATTACAATAACCATCATCACAATAACTATCACCACTACCACTACCACCCTCACTACCCTATCATCATAATCATCATCATTATCGTTATCACCACCATCATCACAATAATGGTGGTTGGCAACGCAAGAACCATCATTGGAAAGTCAGCCATGAACGTTCTGTAAATGTTTTAGTTTCTGGATTGGTCATGCACAATAATTATGCAAACAACTAATTGCATGAATTGCAGTTTACAGTTTTAGTCTCGTTTTCCTGCAAAATCAAATAATGCTACTTCGATTAGGATCAGAGAATCCTGATATGAAACACTGCTAATTCGATTATGCAGTAATTTGCCACGTTAAACACTCTCACAGTCAGCACTAAAAAAAAAAAAAAAAAAAAAAAAAAAAAAAAAAAAAAAAAAAAAGTATAGCTTATGTTTTATTCATCATACAATTATAAACTTGGAAATCCGTAAAAAGTTTATTCAT
Source organism: Penaeus japonicus (assembly GCA_017312705.2). Lineage (NCBI taxonomy): Eukaryota > Metazoa > Arthropoda > Malacostraca > Decapoda > Penaeidae > Penaeus > Penaeus japonicus. Next base: position 41,165 of record BOPN01008104.1, on the reverse strand, counting down.
TGTTGATAGATTGATCTGTTTTTAGTTTTGTTGCGTTTGATAAGTCCGTATTCATATCATTGTTAATTACGGTCCGATAATTGAGATTAGAGTGTTCAGTGTGACTAGCTGCTTTTTACTATCTATCGGCGTGCTGCTGAAGTATATCTCTTTATAAGGTTATTGCCTGAATAATATAATATATATTAAACAGAAGCTAGTCCTGGGATATGAGAGGAAATCCATAACAAATGTGAAAATCTAATTATCCCACGGTCATAAACTTTGACTTACTGTGCCGCCACTGAAACAAAATGAATATCATTCTGTTGTTGTTGTTGTTTTATCCGATGAATGCAAGCAAACATTTTGCATTCTCACCAGCTTTGTCATCTGTTCATTACTTAATAAGCTAAAAGATCATAGAGCATAAGAAGAGTTGATTAAGATAAGCACTTAAGTATAACTAAGTTAACAATACAAAGGAAAACAAAAAAAATAAACAAAACCAAACGGCTTAGACAAAAGATAAGGCAATTTTCTTGGTCTAGCTACCTTATCTCTCTCTCTCTCTCTCTCTCTCTCTCTCTCTCACGCTCTCTCTCTCTCTCACTCTCTCTCTCTCTCTCTCTTTCTCTCTCTCTCTCTCTCTTTCTTGTCCATCTTTTTATCTATCTATTTTCATTTATCATACCAAAACTAAGAATTGTTTCATAGTTGAAATTCCATAACTCTAATAGCCGAGTCGAGGCGCCTCGTGTTTATCTCGGCTCCAATTCCCTCTCTCTTTCACCGTGGGGTCAGCAATACCTGTCTCTGTGTGCATGACCCTTTGCCTTTGTCTCTGGTGTGTGTGGGGTGAGGAAGCCAAGATATCACGTTGGCAACCTGAAACCTTAGTCGCTTCACTTGCATGGCAACAGCAAGTCTGTCCAGAACAGTCAAGCATTTTATATAGAAAATCTTTACGCAATACTTTAGTTTGTTTAATCAGCATGGGATATAACAATTCATAATCTTTAATGTTTTTTTTTTATAACGTAACAATAATGAAAACTGTCTATTCATAATGATTAATATCATTTTGACATAGCAGTCAGATAGTGGGCAATTTATAATCAACTATAACGTTACATGATATTACGCCAATGACCTAAATATTATCCGTACCATCATGATATCGTAA
>BOPN01008103.1:32500-42500 GCA_017312705.2 Penaeus japonicus | reverse complement strand
GTATGTTTGTATTTCTGTATGTGTGTATGTGTGTGCATTCATGTATGTGTTAATGTGTATATGCATATGTGTGTTTATGTGTATATGTGTGTGTATATGTGTGTATTTGTATGCATGTGTACATGTGTGTGCATGTGTTTGTGTATATTTGTATATGTGTGCATGTGTATATATATGTATGTATATGTATGTATATGCATGTATATATGTGTGTGGATGTATGTATATGTATGTGTGTGCTGTGTTTGTTTGTGTGTATGTGCATGTGTATGAGTATGTGCATGTGTATGAGTATGTGCATGTGTATGAGTATGTACATGTGTATGAGTATGTGCATGTGTATGAGTATGTGCATGAGTATGTGCATGTGTATAAGTATGTACATGTGTATGAGTATGTGTATGTGCATGTGTATGAGTATGTGCATGTGTATGTGTATGTGTATGTGTATGAGTGCATGTGTATAAGTATGCACATGTGTATGTGTGCAAGTGTATGTGTGCATGTATGCCTGTGCGTGGATGTGCATATATGTATGTATATATGTGCATGCGTGTACATATGTGTGCGTGCGTGTGCATGCGTGCGTGCGTTTATGTATGTGTGCGTGCATTTATGTATGTGTGCGTGCATTTATGTTTGTGTGCGTGCATTTATGTATGTGTGCGTGCATTTATGTTTGTGTGCGTGCATTTATGTTTGTGTGCGTGCGTTTAAGTATGTGTGCGTGCGTTAAGTATGTGTACGTGTGTTTAGGTATGTGTGCATGCGTGTACATATGTGTGCATGTGTTTAAATGTGTGCATGCGTGTATGTATGTGTGCTTGCGTGTGTGTATGTGAGCATGCGTGTATGTATGCTTGCGTGTATGTATGCTTGCGTGTATGTATGTGTGCGTGCATGTGTGCGTGCGTGTATATGTGTGCATGCGTGTATATGTGTGCATGCGTGTATATGTGTGTGCATGCGTGTATGTGTAAGCATGCGTGTATGTGTAAGCTTGCGTGTATGTGTAAGCATGCATGTATGTGTAAGCATGCGTGTATGTGTGTGCATGTGTGCATGTGTGTATGTGTGTGTATGTGTGTGTATGTGTGTGCATGTGTGTATGTATGTGTGCGTGCGTGTATGTGTGCGTGCGTGTATGTGTCCGTGCGTGCATGTATGTGTGTACGTGCGTGCTTGTGTGCGCATGCGTGTATGTGTGCGTGCTTGCGTGTATGTGTGCGTGCTTGCGTGTGCGTGCTTGTGTGCGCATGCGTGTTTTCGCGTGCGTGCGTGCTTGTGTGTGTATGTGTGCGTGCTTGCATGTGTGCGTGTGCGTGAGTGGGTGTATGTGTGCGCGCGTTGCATGTGTGTGTGCATGTATGTGTGTGTGCGTGCGTGCGTTTATGTGTGTACATACGTGTGTACATACGTGTGTACATACGTGTGTGCATACGTGTGTGCGTGCGTGTGTGCGTGCGTGTGGCGTGCAAGTGTGCGTGTGGCGTGCAAGTGTGCGTGCTTGCATGTATGTGTGTACGTGCATGTGTGCGTGCATGTATGTGTGTACGTGCATGTGTGCGTTCGTGTATTTGTGTGTGCGTGTGTGCGTGTTTTCTTTTTCTTTCTTTCTTTCCTTACCTGTCTGTGCCTGCGACGCTTTCTATGAAGGTTCTGTTCTGCCCACACTTGGCTGGTAACATCTACATTGTTGCGATCCTCCTCTAATCTTCTGATCTTCTCTTCCAATTCACTTTCAATTGCATCCCACAACATAACCTTTTCATTCTGACAGGAAGAAAACACTATAACTTTTCAAAGACGAGTATCTAACAAAATGGCTATGTCATATATTCCATTAACATTTGGAGCTAATTGTTTAAATCAGTATTTTTATTAAGCTAAAGGAAAATGTAATTAATGACATCGAATATACCCCAAGGTTTAGTTATTCCCTTATTAATATTTATCACACATTCTGTGATGTAAGATCATGAGTGAATAACATAATTTTAACTAGAGACTTATAATTCAATTCAATTCTCGTGGATATGGTATGAATGTGCATTATGCTGAGGATAAATGTACATTGATCTTACCTCAAAATTTTGCTTAGAAGCCAACATTTCTGCTTCATGTTTATTGTTGATGTTCTGTAGGCGATACTGCCTTAGAATACAAGCGACCTCAAGCCTGACCCGCATGGCTTCCCTAAGCTCCTCTAGCGGTATCAGATACTCAGCCGCTTGTTCAATTCGTACCTCATCCAGCTTGGCTTCAACTTGAGTTACTCGTTCACGATATAGTCTGAAAAGAGAAAGATCCTCGATTATACTTTGGGGTCTGCGGTCCTTAAAAGATGATCGCTAGGTGTGCGCCAGTTAATATCTATAATGGTGGATTTTATGTTTATCATGTAAATTTTGAAGCACATCATTAATTGACACAGTAAGAAGAATAACGTATGGTGTACGTTTCTGCGGGATTCATCATTCCTGTACACTCCTTGAATCATGGCTAATGAGAGTAAAACTGCGACAATGTTTCAAGTTTCCGAATCATGACATGTATATATAACTATGAAGATTGAATGAAACTAAACTTGTAGGTTCAAACCAATATAATGGAATGCGATACTTTGAGGTGAGACGCAGACACATCATTCTCACTAATTAGTAGTGATAGCCAAGAGTTGACATACCAGTGAAGTTTTATTTTCTCAATATACTCTCCTTTAAAATTTGGCATCATCTCGTAATATCCAATATCCAATGGCTCAAAATTGTCAACGGACAGATGAAAGGTGTAGTTGGCAGGGTTCTACTCAACAACCGCAGCTTTTTATCTGCATCCTTGCATTGTGACTGGCTGACTTTAGAGGATTTCTTTACTAGCCTAATGAAAGGGCAAATTAGGGTAAATTCTATTGTCATTTATTTACCGGAGTAGCAAACGAATTTCCGTAGAATTACAGCCCTTCTATATATTTCATATAACGGTATCATAACGAATATGTATGAAAATAAGTAAAACACGTTCAACCACCAAATAAATCGTAAAATTTCGCTCGTTCGAATGGTGAAGTAAATTCTAATATGGAGTCAATACTTTACATTTATTTAATGGGAATCCACACTCGGATTGAAGTTGTATGGGAGACATTTAAACAGTGTTAACCGGTGATGGATTTCAGACGTTTGTGACATATTCATTGTACTTCTGTTATATTTTCTACTGACTAATTGTAAAACAGCACATCAATTCGTTTTATCTATATTCTTAAATTATAACAAACGGTATATTGAGAATTAATAAAAAATATAATCCATAACAGGGTGCTTTACATCTGAGGGCGTTCTACACATGCCCATTAAAAACAGTGGGTGTAACCATGACCATGGTATCACACTGACGTGTCCGGCAGCGAAACCTTAACAGGCAGGTGAGGCTATTGAGCTGATCCGTTAACATTAAGAGTTTGTTGTCATTACCGAAGAAGCCCTTCGTAAGTCGAACCAGTGGTTCGCATTTTTTTAGGCTACATACCACAACCCAGGCTAGAACAAGATTCCGTGTGCCTCCACCTGTTATCACCACCATTATTACCATTTGCAGACAACTGCTTGCATCACATTTTCATAACATTTACAAAACTCGGAAAGATAATAACAGGTGTCACAAATATCATATCTGTAGTACGATTATGTTTTATATGTTCAAAATATATGCCGACTTTTCTGCTGGCAAAACACCTTTTTGCAACAAGTATCATGGGGTTTAGACATTTGGGTGGGGTTTTATATAAATCTCTCACGGGGAAATGTAATGCCGTCATGCAAAAAAAATCATTTGGTGGCACAATGATGTTTGACTACATAACATTTAGCTTTCGGCATAGTAAAGCTTTTAATTCTGTTATAGGGAGGATGTATTATGAATAAGCACTGTTAAAGTAGAAGCAAAGTTTTGCATGTTTCGGAAGTAATACCACCAATTATTGTGTCTAGATCTGTATAAAAAAATAACCTAATTGAAATATTACATGACATTTAACTTTGAAACGCATATTATGGAAAATATAAAGAATTGAACTCATATCAGAATTTAAACGTGATTCATGCAGATTAGATAATCTTAAGGTATTTTGAAACGGAACCTATTAAGCCTTCCCCATCATTCGAACTAGAAAAAATTCACTAAGTATTTGGTGGATAAACCTGTTATACTTAAAATCATGCATATTCGTAAATATTTGGAATATATAGAAAACGTGCATATTCAAGCTATTTTGTTCTTGTAATGCCTGATTACTTAAATAATATGTAATGGCGTAGAACAAATAAAATATAACTAACTTTATATACGCTGATTTCCGGGAATGAGGCGGAGCCTCATATGAACCTCCACACATGAAAAAAACTATAGGGATATACAATGGTATTTGATTCCATACCCTGTTGCCTTCAACAAAGTAAAGCTTTTAAGATTGTTATAAAGAGGATCCATTATGAGCAAGTCATGTTAAATGAGAAGCAGATATCTATTTATTTTGAGTCTTGCCGCCAATACTTGCCCATATCTGCAAAAAATAAGGTAATTTATTAGAAATATTTCATGATATTTATCTTAACCAACTGCAGACGGTCGTATATTTCCTTGCCCAATCTCCAGGATGGGTTTAATTTCAGAGCGAGGCAGCTTCACGCAACATAACTTGACTTTTCCTACTCTCTATCAGTCACTCACTGTAATCCTAGAGCCATTTTCGTGTGTCATTTTTTTGTTTTATTGTATTGCGAAACTTATTTATTATATGACAGGCATCAATGCTGCAGTTAACTAAACTTTAATATAGGGTCCATGTCAGCGTTTTTTTTTAAACTCAATGTTATAGAAGCATTGTTTTATGGAAGGGCAGAAAGCAACTTTCGTATACGTGTACTGTTGTGTACGAATACGCAAAATATAAACATCCACAATGAAGATAATATGAAGAGGTGTGGAAGAGGAAGGAAGCCTGTGCTTATGACTAAGTACCACAGTAAAAGAATAAAAAATATCCCTTTTGACAGGGGCATATTGTAGACGTTGGGCATGGTTTGAGTCACCTTTCTATTTATGTTCTGCCTGCACGTTCTTCATCGTCAGTACTTTAGAGCAAGAGGTCAGCAACTTGCTGTGTGCCATCGCTCTCTATAAATAGTGGTTGCTAGAGACTGTGGATGGGTGCCAGTCAAAGCCCTCTCTCCTGTTGGTGCTAGGAAAAATTTAAAATACAGGTTTTAAATTTTAGGTGAAACCAATTTTGCTTAATATTACGGCAATTACAGTAATTATGACTGCAATTGCCATCACCATTCTTTTATTACTCATAATACAATAAAGAAACAGAGATACAAAATGCCCAACGTCATGTACATCACGACGCCTGCCGTCAGGCCAAAAACTCCTGCGTCATGTATGTCATGACAGCCGTCCACAATACAATGAAACAAAAAAATGACAAACACAAAATGGCTCTAGGTTAACACACTAAATCTATGACTGTCGCAATGGTTTATTTCATATTTGAATAGAATTCATAACATTTATATATATATATATATATATATATAATATAATTCTAGAATAAAATTCAAATATAACAATAAAAGCAAATTACGTATCAGTGAAAGTGTCCGAAGACAAATATTTAATCGACCGAGATGAAACTGACAAAGCTAGAAAATGCTTCTACCGGGGAAAGAAGCGTGTTGACTTTGAACGCATGCTTTAATATTCTATTATCTTTAGATAAGTCCTATTTCTAACATTCCAAATACTCAGGCCCACTACCAAACAAAATAAATAGCCTCTTTATCTTTCTCTTTCTCTTTCTCTTTCTCTTTCTATTTATATTTATATTTCTCTCTCGTACTTGTGTCTACGGACCTGTTTACATAAACTACTATTTCTGTGAATTTTATTGTTATAAAAAAGTTGAAATGTTTGAACTGGCTTGTTAGCTATGAAGCAGCCATTTACGTTTATTTTTTACTCTACGGTTGTTCATCACTTTGCTTAGCCCTTTGAATAATAGGTAAAAAAAAGATTCAAGAATTGGGATAGAGTCGATGGCCTTACTATGCCAATAGATACAAACTGTAAATAATAAAATGAAATCTCGAAGCTGGTGTTTCAGCTTAAGGTGATCAGTCAACTAGGAAAGAGCCCAGCTTCTAGGTATGCCTGGATGGCCATGGCCATGGTCTGTACCTTTAGAAATGTTATGATTTTTTTTGAAAAAAGGTCCTACTAATAGAATTCATATACGTACTCTAGTTAATTTTTTATACTGCCTACGTGAGGTAATAGCAGTTTCTATAGAGTTCAGTAGCTAATAATGCATATGCAACTATTGATCATATGCTCTAGCGGTTGAAGTAGTTTTTCCAATTATTGATATTACTACAATATATTTACACTCAGTCACCAAAATTTGATATCTATTTCTACAAAGCATTCACATCACTCAGTAACGAAAGTTTTATTGCAATAGTTTAGAACAGAATAAGTTTTGCAGAACATTCATTCATATATTTAAGTAAGAAAGTCTCATAGCCCAATTCATGTTTGTCTACAGATTAAACTGCATTCACACTCATAAAAAGAAATCTAATAAATATACTATATCTTAAGAATTATACATGCTATAATTAGGTCCCATACTTCTCAAGTCATACACTAGGAGAAAAATAAATTTTCAAACCATAGCCGTCATTTCCGCGATTTTACATGGTGTAATATCATAGGGGGGTTGTAGTAGGAAGAGCTCAAGTGTTGGGTCTGGAGTCTCTCTCTCTCTCTCTCTCTCTCTCTCTATATATATATATATATATATATATATATATATATATACACACACACACACACACACACACACACACACACACACACACACACACACACACACACACACACACACACACACACGCACACACGCACACACACACACATATACATATAAACATGTGTATATATATATATATACATAAATAAACACACCTACACCAGTATGAGATTAGCCACCAGGCTAGTAGAGTGATAGCGCGCCGGCCCTACATTCCCATAGTCTAGTCGGCGGAACAAGACCCGTCCAAGCTCGAAAGTTTCCAGTGTCGCCTGGCAGTTACTGCTGTGGTTGGGTACCACAGTGGATATGGACCAAACTCAGATCAGGTCAACGCTCATTAGCACACTCTCGCGAGTCAGCACTCAATGACACAGGCAGACTCACCATAGTACATCTAAGCCTGTACGAGTGATCTACTCCTCATATTGTAGCTGGGTATACTCTCCCACTATCCCTGTGGTTGTCAAAGGGATATTCTCTGATGTTCAGTTTTTCTTTGTTGGACTCCATGGTGAGTGAGGGCATAGAAGGGCGAATGTGAGCTTTGTTTATGGATAATAAACATAAAAAATACTTTAACGGATATGTATAATAAGGGTTTTACCAACATTATTGTTATTCCTGTTGATGTAACTATCATTATATTCTTATTGGAAATTGTATGGAGAGTGATTACCATGGCTATCAATATCACTAGAATCGTAAAAACACCATCATCACTATTTCATCATCATATATTGCCACTATTGCAATGTGATTTATTACTCTTTATCAATTATTATTATCACTGTCGACAGGATCGCGCAATAACATACACACCCTTACTGCTCTCTGAACCTTTTGTCGCAATGTTTTTAGTATAGCTATGACACTCACCAGCAGACCATGAGCTCCTTTCCCTTACTCTCGTATTTCTTTCTACTCATTTAAAACACTTTCCACAAATCTACTAATATTCTACATCGACAGTTTTTCTTCTAGCCTCGATCACCATCCAGTTTGAATTTGTATTCCATCGGTGTATTTTTGTGTAATCCTGCCAACAAACTTGTTAACCAATATACAAAAAAAAAGAATAAACATGGTTAATTACATAACCTGTCCCGTTGGCAGAACTAATAAAATTGTAATCCAGTTCTTTCTCATAGACAATTAAGAGCCGTCTGGTTAGCTCATTGGTAGCGTGTCGACTTCACATCCCAGTGGTCGGCATATCGAGCCCCGTCCAAGCTCGTGAGCTTCCACTGTCACCTGGCGGTTACTGACGTAGCTGGGCACTGCGTTGGGTAAGGACCAAGCTCAGATCGAGTCAACACTCGTTGGCACATTCTCTCACGAGTCAGCACACGCTGACACAGGCGGGCTCGCTTCCGTGCATACAAGCCCGGTGAATCATCTGCTCCGCAAATCTGGCTTATCCTTATGGACAATTAACCCGTTAACGACGGATGACGTGTTTTTTTGTCATACATGAAGCAGGACCTCTTGCCTGACAATGGGCGTCATGGCGTTCGGGGATTCTGGATCACTATGTTATTTTATTGTACTATAAGTAATGAGTGAGTGATGTTGACAATTGCAGTCATAATTATTATAACTGCCGTAATAATAAGCAAAATGGTTTTCAACTCACTTACAAAACCTAGATGGCACCACTTTCTCCTAGTACCAGCAGGAGAGAGAGCCTTGAATGGCACCTACGGTCTCTAGCAAGCAATATACCCTGTAGAGTGATGGCACATCGCAAGTTGCCGACCTCTTGCTCTAAAGTACCGCAGATGAAAGATGTGCTGGCAGAACGAGAGGAGGAAGGTGACTCACACCATGCCCAATGCATACAATGTGACCCTGTGCCAGTATGGATGCCTTTTATTGTGGCACTCACTGTCAAAAGCACAAGTTTCCTTCCTCTTCCCAACCTCTTCATTTTGGATGGTTATAAGTTTCGTGTTTGTTCGTGACAGCACAGAAATACGAAAAAATAAAGTTGTTTTTTTGTCCTCCCTAAAACAGTAATACTTCTATCACATTGAGTGTAAAGAAAAAAAAATGAGTTGATATGGACCCTGAACTACAATTTTAGTAAACTGCAGAATTGATGGAGCCTGTGAATTGACAGATATAAATTTCTAAAAATAGTAAAACACACAAAAAAACAAAACACAAAATGTCTCTAGCTCTCCAATGAGTGACTAAAAGGGAGTGGGAAAAATCAAATTATGTGGCAGAAGCTGCCTCGATCAGAAATAAAACTCATCCTGGAGCCTGTGTAAGCAAATCTATCTCCCGTCGGCAATGGGTTAAGCACTGAAGCATGTCTCAACCAAGAATCATCGATAGTCAGTTTGGGAGGCAAATACCTGCATAGTGCCATAGATGTTTATCGGCAGGCAGCCAAGCAGGTATCCATAACTATATTATACAGTTGCATTCCATTACCTATGGAAAATGTGAACACAAGAAATTGGCCACAGAAGAATGTAACCATCGAGCCAAAGACAACACCAATTCAAGAGATGACTGCATTACAAAACCAACACACTGATCTAGTTTGGCTAACTTAACTTATTTTAAAAAACTGGATCTGCAGCTTGGTTAGTTATCATGCCTCCCAGTAAGGAGCACAAGTCGTGTCTTGGTTACCAGTAAAGCGAGAATCTAGAGTCCAAAAAAGTCATTTCTAAATAGAAGTCATGAACATATGTAGCAGTATTGTTGCTGTGGACCTTAAAGTGATACAAATGAAAATATTACTGCCCATGCCGGTTTATGAAGAAAAAAAAATCCTTCATATTTATGAACGAGTGGCTGGAGCGAGGACCAAGAAGATTTACTCATAAGTATCAATATCAATAAAGGAACAATGCCGCGTTATCAAATACCACAAGAGGGGTATCGATGGATTCATCTCACCCTTTACTACACATATATGGTGAATATTACACGCGATTCCGCCCCTGTTCCCCACAATCCCGATAGTATAGTATATATATATATATATATATATATATATATATATATATATATATATATATATATATATATATATATATATATATACATATATATACATATATATATATATATATATATATATATATATATATATATATATAAATATAT
>BOPN01008103.1:10000-15000 GCA_017312705.2 Penaeus japonicus | reverse complement strand
CTAGTTTTTATTTTTGCCCTATCCAAGGAGGGGCAATGCTCCCCCTGGACCCCCCTCACATTTCAAGCCACTGTATGGCAGGAAATATTTTGATACAGGTGTGCCCATTTTTTACCTTAATTGAAGGCACGTGGGAGGCCAGGAATTTAACCCGTTAACAACGGGTGACATGTTTTTTCTTCACACATGACGCAAGAACTCTGGCCTAATGACAGGCGTCATGACGTTTTGAGATTTTGGATCACTGTGTTATTTTATTGTGCTATGAGTAATGAGTGAGTGATGATGACAATTGCAGTCATAATTACTATAACTGTCATAAAATTAAGCAAAATGGGTTTCACCCAACATCCAAAACTTAGATGGGACAACTTTCTTCTAGCACCAGCAGGAGAGAGAGCCTTGAATGGCACCATCTATAATCTCTAGCAAGCACTATCTTTATAGAGGAATGGCACATAGCAAGTTGCCGGCCTCTTGCTCTAAAGTACCATAGAAGAAGGATGTGCCGGCAGAATGAGAAAAGGGTGACTCAAACCATGCCCAGTGTCTACAATGTGCCCCTGTGCCATTAGGGATGCCTTTAACTGTGGCACTCACAGTCATAAGCACAAGTTTCCTTCCTTTTCCCTACCTCTTCATGTTATCTTCATTATAGAGGATTATATGTTTCTTATTCATTCATGACAGTAAACATATATGAAAAAATAAAGTTGCTTTTTGTTCTCCCATAAAACAACAATACTTGAGAATTAAGAAAATGAGCTGATATCATATACTATAATTTTAGTCAACTGCAACATTGATAGAGCCTGTATTACGACAGATATGTCTCTAAATACAGTAAAACACACAAATAAAAAATGCTAAAATGGCTCTACCTCTGCAATGAGTAAGTGACTAAAGAGAGTAGGAAAAGTCAAGGTATGTTGCATGAAGTTGCCTTGAGTTGAAATAAAACCTATCTGGAGCCTGGGCACAAGCAAATCTATCCCCTGTCCACAATGGGTTAAGTGTTGAACTATCATCTTCATAAAGTAACTTAATAAAGTCCCATGGCATAATCTACAACCTGTACAATCAGTAGTAATCTTTATACTGATTTTGAAATTTAAACAAGGACCCATATGTAACAACTGGTCAATAAATTTGTCCATTCGATCAATTGTATCCTTATTGGTGCTATTATTGTCATGTGACATAATTGACCATTAGCGATTTCTTTTTTATTTCCACAGGCGAGGTCAGCACATGCACAGAGTCAACATTTTTCAGTCACAGATTCATCTGTGCAGTGGAAACAGCCCCCTTTACTCACTTTTTTTATTTTCAAAATAATATATCTCGCTTATTTTACATTTCCAGAAGAAAATAGTTTTAAGGTGTTCCATCATAACTAAAGCTACATCATGCTATAAGGTTACTTTTTTGCTACATTTAGTTATTATCTAACCAGTAGGAGTGGCTTTGGGGAAATCTATGCCCAAGTGTAAATGAGCTAAAATTGCTACATTTGGTAAGTAAACATCACAAGGAATTCATTGATACCATTTTCTATGTCTTTTAGTATGTGGATCTATGTTAGAATTTTACCACTAAATTACTGTGTTGATCCAAAATTAGGTATCAGGCATTATCTCCAAATTTACCAATATCATTTCCAATACTACCAAGTAAGTTTACATAGGTTAGGTTGCTGGAGTCCTGAGGGTCACAGCCCTTAGTAAATGTCCAGTTTTGTACAGCCATTGAATCTCTCAATTTAAATTTTTGTCTGCAATTCTTTCTGCTGTGTATTACAGAAATCTGCTATTGTTTTCCATTGCAAGAGACCTTTTGGGTAAAACAAGCTTAACCCATTGCAGACGGGGATAAATATGCTTGCCCAGCCTCCGGGATAAGTTTTATTTTAAAGAGAGACTGCTTGAAGCATTATAATTTGAACATTCCCAGTCATTCATTGAAAAACTAGAGCGTTTTTTGTGTTTTGTTTTTTTGTGTGTTTTATTGAGTTTAGAGACTTATATGTGCCATATGACAGGCTCTACCAGTGCTGCAGTAGACTAAAATTGTAGTATATTATCCATATTAGCTCATTATTTTCTTTATACTCAGTGTGATAGAAGTATTGCTGTTTTATGGGAGGACAAAAGGCAACTATATTTTTTTCGTATTTTTGTGCTGTCATGAACGAATACGAAACATATAACCCCCTACAATAAAGATAATAAGAAGAGGTAGAGAAGAGGAATGAAACCTGTGCTTGTGACTGTGAGTGCCACAATGAAAGGCATCCATATTGGCACAGGAGCACATTTTAGACACTGGGTATGGATTGAGTCACCTTCCTCTTCTCGTTCTGCCTGCACATCCTTCATCGGCGGTAGTTTTGAGCAAGGGTTCATCAACTTAGTGTGTGCCATCGCTCTATAGAGACAGTGCTTGCTAGAGACCGTGGATGGGTGCCATTCAAGGCTCTCTCTCCTGCTGGTGCTAGGAAAAAGTGGTGCCATCTAGGTTTTGGACGTTAAGCTAGCACGGTATTACGGTAATTATAGTAATTATGACTGCAGTAGCCATCATCACTCATTCCTTTTTCATAGCACAATAAAATAGCATAGTATTCCAAAATCCCTGAACGCCATGTACGTCATGACGCCCGTCGTCAGGCCAAAGCTCCTACGTCATGTATGTCATGACACCCGTACGCAGTGGGTTAAATGTAATAAATATGTAATACAAGCACGTAAAAGACAACAAAAACATTTAAGATCAGCCGTATCTACGATTAATCAAGATCTATGAATCAAAGTGCCAACTTTTAAAATTCAAAAGGAACACACTTTTGCCAAACCAGGTGGTATTACACTTACCCCCCCCCATGGTTTTTATATATTGCATTCTAACCATGCACCCAACCTAATCCCCTAGCCCGGAATGGATAATGATGTCACTCTTTCCCATTCTTGCCACAGTATTGATCGAAGAATGCCCAATAATTGTCATAATGAAATCAAAACAATTCTCACCAGCACTCCTCATGGAATGATGGCCGACAAACTGTCAAATCACCTAGCAGCAAATACACACATCCAAAGTTTACTAAAATTTATTTACATCACATAAAATTGTTGAATGTTAAATTTCTTGAAATAAATTGATAAAATATATAATCGTGAAAGGAAAAACACTTTCACCTGGAATTAATAGATTATGCAATGGCATAGTACACATAAATTAATTAACATGCCACAGAAATTAGTTATGCAGTCAGTGTAAGATTGACATCACACTGTTAACATCGTGAGCAACTTTTTTAAGAACAATTAGCAGAGAAAGTGCTTTGAATGAAAATTGTCATATAATATTTGTTCTATTGACTACCTGTACTATTTTCAGTATAGGTTGAGTTTTGGACAGCCTTAACCCATTCACGCCGGGGCCGTTCCGGCTCTGCACGGTTGCAATACCGGGGTTCTCGAACACATAAGCCTAACGCCTCGAGATTCTCGGACACACAAGCCACGAGCTTGGGCTACCCGCTCGCTCAACCCGAGCGCACGGCTTGCCCTCATAGCTCATCCTGGGCGTTTGACGCAAAAACTACAAAACGTGTCATCACATCAACCAGCTCCAATGGGTTCTTTAAGATACATGGAAATTAGTACTTGTAGGCAATAGAACAAAAATTATACGACAATTTTCATTCACAGCACTTCCTTTACAAATTGTTAATAAAGAAGTTATTCAGCAGGCTTGATGAGCCAGCAATACATTTTTTTAAGTCGCTCACAATGTTAATAGTACGATGTCAAGCTCACACTGACCACATAATTCATTTTTGCAGTTTGTCAACTAGTTCGTATATTACTATGTCATTGTAAAAACCATTATTTCCTGTTGAAAGTGTCTTTCCTTTCACGATTATATATTTCTTCTATTTCATTTCAAGAAATTTATTATTTCCAAAAAGTTTTCATCATTATTTTTTATCCTTTTCATTAAAATGTGCTTGTGCATTTTCGCAAACGGGTGATTTGACAGTTCCTCTGCCATCATTCTTTGAGGAGCACCAGTGAGAATCATTTTGTTTTCGTTGTTATACCACTTATAGGGCATTCTTCAATCAATATTATGGAAAAAAGGGACATCCATCTCTGTGTAATATCAGAGCCCATCAACTACCCCAAGTGTTGAAATTGTGCATCTTTAATGGAAGCAAGTGAGAAGAAATCACCAGGACTGAAAAAAAAAGTGCACTTTCGCTTTACTATTACAAGCTGCAACAAAAGTATTAACAGCGAGGCAGCATCTATTATTCAAGGTCTGCTGCTCTGGGGTTCCAGGGGGTAGAGCCCCCTTGCTAAGAGGTTAGGTGGGACACATGGTCAAAACGCAATATATAAGGACCACAGGGTCCAGGGAGTTTTAAACATATTACCACCGGGTTTGCTAAAAGTGTGTTCCCTTCGAATATTAAAAGTTGGGTATTATTGGATAAAGACGTAACTACACATAGCGAAAAAACAAACCTTTCAGCATGACGTAGCTTTAATTATGACATAACACCATAAAACCATTTTCTTCCGGAAACGAAAAATGATCAGGATATATTATTTTGAAAATAATTAAAAAACGAGTAATGGGAGAGAAGGGAGGGGTCCAGGAGGGGCGAAGCCCCTCCTTGGCTAGGGCAGGCTAAAATCGCTCAGTGAAAATGAACCTGCCACGCAGTGGCTTAAGAACGGGGGGTCCAGGGGGGGCAAAGCTCCCCCTTGGCTAGGGCAGACCTAAAATCGGTCAGTTCCGTGGTCGGTGGTTGACATCCGTCTCAAAAAGTTACTGGCCACACAGTGGCCTTAATAGTGGGGGGGTCCAGGGGGGGGGTTGGATTTTGATTCCGAAAAAAAAATGTTCAATTTCCCGCCAGAAATCACGTGTGGGGTGTGGGGAGGGAGGGGGGTGTAACTCAGCAACAAAAGGTTTCCGATGGAAATGAG
>BOPN01008103.1:0-2500 GCA_017312705.2 Penaeus japonicus | reverse complement strand
CTTAGTAATCATCACTTAGTCTGGGCCCGGATTTTAGTTCGAAGGTACTCTCGAAAATTTATTAGGAATACTATTGACCCTGGTTGCAGGAAAGGACATTAAATATTAAATGTTTGAAAATTTTATAAATTCATATAGAAAATGCACTAGCAATAACAAATAAAATACTGGTATATATCTATCTATATTCATATATCTAGATAGTTTCATTGCCCGTAAACGACTATATTTTTTCCAAGTGAGAATCAACTAGTGGCTACTGCTGTGACAGTGATATGACCTCAGTACGGAGTGGTGTTCCTTTAAAGGCAAGGGAACTCAACCACATAAATTCTAGCAAGATTGAGCTTGAATTGTTTCCATATTTGGAAAAAAGGGGCCAGCTCTGTCTGGTATTTTACTGCCAGTAGCCATGCACTAATTATTTTCCATGGACTATAAATACAACATCTGTGGGTTAAAATGAAATACAATTAATACCAAATACATTTTATACATTTTATATTTTCTAATACATTTGTATATGATTTTGTTAACCCTTCCCAGGTGCAGCCAAGGGTAGGCTTCTTATAAAGTGTGTGTTTTCTTTTATTGTCTTATGTTATAATATATGAGTATTTTTTGTTGAAGAGATCATTGTGCTAACAATAATGTATGTTTAATTAGTGCAATGCTTCTACCCCTTTATATATAGAAAAAATAGAACAAAGAGCCTAGTTTACCTTTTAGGCTTATACAAATAAAAATATAGAGAAGGTTAAGAAACAAATGTCAATGACATGTTGCTCAGTATTATTTTTTGCTCTTTCTGTATGCACCAGCCCAATATCACTGGAAATTTTTAAAAGATATTCAGTGATTATCAAACTACTTTTTTTGTATATCAAAACTTTTTTTTCTGAATGCTTTTAATTTTAGAAGTATTTTAAAACTTTTAAAGGTAATAACCTCAGTCCTATCTTCATTGGTCAGGAATAAGGACCTGAGTAAGAGCAGGGAGATGAAAAGAAGGATATTAACCCATTGCAGACAGGGGATAGATTTGCAGGATGGATTTTTTTCAGAGCGAGGCAGCTTCACACAATATACCTTGACTTTTCCTTTTCCCATGTGTCATATGACAAGCTCTATCATTGCTGCAGTTGACTAAAATTGTAGTATAGGAACCCATATCAGCTAATTGTTTTCTTTTTACACCATGTGATGGAAGTATTGCTGTTTTATGGGAGGACAAAAAACAACTTCATTTTTTCATATTTGTGCACTGTTATGAATGAATACGAAACGTATAATCATCCACAATAAAGATAACGGGAAGAGGAAGGAAACCTGTGCCTATGACTGTGAGTGCCACAGTAAAAGGCAACCCCACTAGTACAGGGGCACATTATAAACACAGAATGGTTTGAGTCACCTTCCTCTTCTCGTTCTGCCTGGACGTCCTTCATCGGTGGTACTTTAGAACAAGTGGTCAGCAACTTGCTATGTGCCATTGCTCTATAAAGATAGTGTTTGCTAGAGACTGTGGATGGATGCCATTAAAGGTTCTTGTCTCCTGCTGGTATTAGAAGAAAGTGGTGCCATCTAGGTTTGGGATGTTAAGTGAAACCCATTTTGCTTTTTATTACAACAATTAAAGTAATTATGACTGCGATTGTCCTCATCACTCACTCATTACTCATAGCACAATTAAATAACATAGTGATCCAAAATCCCTTAACATTATGTATGTCATGATGCCCATTGTTAGGCTTAAGCTCCTGCATCATGACACCCGTCTGGAATGGGTTAACTTAATGCAGTAAAATTTGTATTTCTGTATTAACCCACACAGGATGGGTGGTACAGCATGTGTACCGCGCATTCAAAAGCCCAGTTACCGGGCGGCACAGTATTGTGCCAGCCATTCAATTGATTTAGGCCTAATAATTCGAACGCCCCGGCATTTGGACATTCAAGGCTAGAATTCCCCCGTCGGGAATGGGTTAAAAGGCATTACTACATTCTACCATCTTTCACATATGTATGGATATTTATATATATAATGTATATATATTTTTATACATTTATTTACTTGTTTATATATATGATATATGTTTATACATATATATTTATAAAATGTATTTGTGTATATTATGTATATATATGATAATGTATAAACTTTTATGTATATATGTATATATATTTTTTTATATATGTATATATTTAATAATTTCTATGTAATTGCATATATAGAAATATATCTACATTTATATAAATATATATAGATATATATACCTATATATACATATGTATATATATATATATATATATATATACATATATATATATATATATATACATATGTATATATACATATATATATATACATATGTATATATACATATATATATACATATATATATATACATACATATGTATATATATATATATATATATATATATATATATATATACATATATATATATATATATATATATATATATATATATATATATA
>BOPN01008102.1:47500-49526 GCA_017312705.2 Penaeus japonicus | reverse complement strand
ATATATATATATATATATATATATATATATATATATATATATATATATATATATATATATATATATATATATATATATTCTTTTATCTCTCCTCCTCTTGGCTCGGTTGCTGAGAAACCTCTTGGATTGGAGGGGGTTTCCATACAGTGACGGCGGATTTTGACCTTTGTGTCATGTTTTTCCTTTTTTCTTTTTTCTTTTTTTTTTGAGTGTTAGGAATGGGAAGGAGGGGGAGGAGAAGGGGGGAAAGGTTGGCGAGAGGGATGGAAGTGAGGGTGGAAGGTTTCTCATTTCCACCTTGTTTGTCCACTTCCTCCTCCATCTCTTTCTTCCGCCTTCCTGTTCCTCCTCCTCTTCCACCTCCTCCTCCCCTTCCACCTCTGTCCCTCCTCCTCTTCTTCCTCTTCCTCTTCTCCTCGTCCGTCTTCTTCCACCTCCTCTTCATCTTCTTCTTCCTCCTCATCTCCCCCATCTCTTCCTCTGCCTCCTTCTCTCTACTTCCATCTAGGCACCCGCTTTCTTCTCCTTTCACACCCCTTTCTCTCCTCCCACTTCCTTAACCGTTTCCTTTCTTCTCATCCACTTCAACTACTTCCTCTACTTCAACCTTCTTGCTCTATCTTCTCCTCCTTTGTTCTCCTCTCCCTCTCCCACCCTCTTCTCTCCTTTCACCCAAGTCTTCTCCCTCTTCATTCTCCTCTTTAACCTCTTTCACCTCCGAATCTACTTTCAATTCCTCCTCCTCCTCCTATACCTCCCCCCCCCCACCTTCTCTCCGCCTCCTTTTCCTCTTCCTCCTCTTCTATCACCGGTTATCTCCTTCCACTTCGTCTTCCTCCTCTTCCTCTTCCACTACCATTCTCTCCCGCTATCTCTTCCTCCTCTTCCTCTTTCACCATCCCTCTCTCATTCTACCTTCATCCTTTTCCTCTTCCCTCCTCCTCCTCTCCTTCCATCTATATCATCCTTCATTTCCTCTTCCTTCTCCTTCTGTTCCACCTTATTCTCTCCTTCCCTCCTCCTCATCTTCCTCCTCTTCCCTCTTCCTCATCTTCCTCCTCTTCCCTCATCCTCATCTTCCTCCTCTTCCCTCTTCCTCATCTTCCCTCCTCCTCATCTTCTTCCTCTTTCCTCATCCTCATCTTCCTCCTCTTCCCTCATCCTCCTCTTCCTCCTCTTCCCTCTTCCTCATCTTCCCTCCTCCTCATCTTCCTCCTCTTCCCTCATCCTCATCTTCCTCCTCTTCCCTCTTCCTCATCTTCCTCCTCTTCCCTCATCCTCATCTTCCTCCTCTTCCCTCTTCCTCATCTTCCTCCTCTTCCCTCATCCTCATCTTCCTCCTCTTCCCTCATCCTCATCTTCCTCCTCCTCTTCCCTCTTCTCTCTCCTCATCTTCCCTTCCCTCCTCCTCATCTTCTTCCTCTTCCCTCATCCTCATCTTCCTCCTCTTCCCTCCTCCTCCTCTTCCTCCTCTTCCCTCTTCCTCATCTTCCCTCCACCTCATCTTCCTCTTCTTCTCTCATCCTCATCTTCCTCCTCTTCCCTCTTCCTCATCTTCCTCCTCTTCCCTCCTCCTCATCTTCCTCCTCTTCCCTCATCCTCATCTTCCTCCTCTTCCCTCATCCTCATCTTCCTCCTCTTCCCTCATCCTCATCTTCCTCCTCTTCCCTCTTCCTCATCTTCCTCCTCTTCCCTCATCCTCATCTTCCTCCTCTTCCCTCATCCTCATCTTACTACTCTTACCTCTTCCTCATCTTCCCTCCACCTCATCTTCCTCCTCTTCCCTCATCCTCATCTTCCTCCTCTTCTCTCATCCTCATCTTCCTCCTCTTCCCTCCTCCTCATCTATCTCTTTCCTTTCCTCTTCCTCCTCCCCTTCCCTCCTCCTCATCTTCCTCCACTTCCCTCCTCTTCCCTCCTCCTCATCACCCTCTTCTTCCCTCCTCCTCATCCTCCTCCTCTTCCCTCCTCCTCATCTTCCTCCTCTTCCCTCCTCCTCATCTTCCTCCTCTTCCCTCCTCCTCAT
>BOPN01008102.1:27500-37500 GCA_017312705.2 Penaeus japonicus | reverse complement strand
AGAAACAGAGACAAAGGGAGATAAAGACATAGACAGAGAAACAGTAACAATAACAGAGACCGAAACAGAAAGAAAAGAGAGGAAGAGAAACAGGGAGCCACGCCGCACCGCCACCATCAACCAACACACCATAATTCAACCCATTCATCCCCCCCCTCCTCTCCTCCCTCCTCCTCCTCTCCTCCCACTCCTCCTCTCCTCCCACTCCAACTCCCCTTTCCCTCAACCCCTCCCCTTCCCTCCACCCCTCCCCCCACCCCTCCTCTCCTCCCTCCTCCTCCTCTCCTCCCACTCCTCCTCTCCTCCCACTCCAACTCCCCTTCCCCCCACCCCTCCCCTTCCCTCCACCCCTCCCCTTCCCTCCACCCCTCCCCCCACCCGCTCTCTCACTTCGACTGCGATGAACGATATAGCGTGAGGAAGAGGGAGGTGAGGGAAGAGGAAGGAAGAGGAGGAGGGGACGGAAAAGGAGGAACAGGAGGAGGAAGGAAAAGGAGGAGGAAGGAAGAGGAGGAGGGGAAGGAAAAGGAAGGACAAGAGGAGGAAGGAAGAGGAGGAGGGGAAGGAAAAGGAAGGACAAGAGGAGGAAGGAAGAGGAGGAGGGGAAGGAAAAGGAAGGACAAGAGGAGGAAGGAACAGGAGGAACAGGAGGAGGAAGGAAGAGGAAGGACAAGAGGAGGAAGGAAGAGGAGGAGGAGGAAGGAAAAGGAGGAGGAGGAGGAGGAGGAGGAGGAGGAAGAAGAAGAGCAGGAAGAGGAGGAGGAGGAGGAGAAGGAGGAGGAGGAGGAGAGGAGAAGGAGGAGGAGGAGGAGGAGGAAGAGGAGGAGGAGGAGGAGGAGGAGGAGGAGGAGGAGGAGGAGGAGGAGGAGGAGGAGGAGGAGGAGGAGGAGGAGGAGGAGGGTGAAGAGGATGAGGAAGGGGAGAAGTTGGGGTAGGGGGTGGAGGAGGAGGAAGGTAGGATGGAAGTGAGAGGAGGGAGAAGGGATAGGAGGAAGAAAGAGAGGAGAAGGAGGAGGAGAGGAGGAGGAGGAGGAGGAAGAGGACGAAGAGGAGGGTGTGGAGGGGTATAAGAGACAGGAGTTGGAGGCAGAAAAGAAGGAGAAGAGGGAAGAGGAACAAGAGGAGGAGGAGGATGGGGAGGAAGAAGAAGGGAAGGAGAAGGAGGAGGAGGAAAGGAAAGAAGGAGGAGGAGGGAAAAATGATGTATCCGAAATGTATAATAATTCAATTTACCGCATGAAATTATTATTGTTTTTTTTTACATGTTTTGTTATCATTATTATTGGTATCATCATCATAAATAACATCATCATCATACATAACATTGTTTTCATTATCATAATCCTTATCATCATCATTATTATTTAAGCAAAGATGAATTTAAATCCTTCTTTATCTTACCGCCTTATTTCCTTATCTTTTTTTGCATATTATCTTTTTTTCCCTTTTCTTTTAAGTCTTATTATCATTTTTCTTCCAGTCCTTATTCTCTTTGTTTATTACTGATGTTTTTCCTCTTGTTTCGATATCTTGTTTTCTTTTGTTTTCTTGTTCACTGGAGATGGGAGGAAGGGAGGGGAGGGGAGGGGGGAGGGAGGGAGGGAGGGGAGGGAAGGAGGTAGGTAAGGGTAGTTCAAGTTTATATATCTCTCACTCACACTAACATTCATACTTACACGCACACGCACACGCACACGTACACGTACACCCCCCCACCCACCCAACCACCCACACACACACACACGCACATACGCACGAACGCACGTACACACACAAACACCAATACACAAAATAATTCAGATAGATAATTCGATAGAAAGATACAGACACAGATACAGATATAGATACACACATAATACACAAATATAATAAGATATAGGTACACGAATACATATATATATATATATATATATATATATATATATATATATATATATATATATATATATATACATATATATAATACAGTTTTAAATTAAAAAAAATATATATATATATTTTAAAATTGAGTACCTGCTCCCTATAAATCTAGCAACCAATAGTCTCCCTTAAGTACCTCGATTCAAGGTGCAAAGACAACAACAGCGAACGAGAACGTTTAAATATACAAAACATAAACAACAGCCGGTGAATGGAACGTATTCAATTTTCTCCTGCGGGAATTTACGACCGAGTCTCACCAACGAACGCTGTTATTTACACCGAATAATTTTCATCGTGCGTGTCCAGATAGAATTTCCCTCCACGTTTGCGCAAATTACAACTTCTGAAAGATATCTTACAGAGCTGCCATTTTAAGGAAGAAATCTCGAAGTCTACTTTGCGGTGTGGTGGGTTGGGGAGGGAGGGAGGGAGGGAGGGAGGGAGAAATGAAGGGAGGGAGAGGGGACAAAGGGAGAAGGGAGAGAGAGAAAAAGAGAGATAGCAAGAGAGAGAGAGAGAGAGAGAGAGAGAGAGAGAGAGAGAGAGAGAGAGAGAGAGAGAGAGAGAGAGAGAGAGAGAGAGAGAGAGAGAGAGAGAGAGAGAGAGAGAGAGAGAGAGAGAGAGAGAGAGAGAGAGAGAGAGAGAGACAGACAGACAGACAGACAGACAAAGAGACGTAGAGAAAATGAAAGCGAAAGTGGTGAGAGACACACAGACAGACAGACGAAGAGACAGAGAAAGAGAGAGGGGGATAATGGAAGAGAAGAGAGAAAAGGAGAAAGAGAGAGAGAGAGAAAAGCAAGACGAAAAGAGAAGAAAATAGAAATTTGAAAAAGGTACTTGTTTGCATTTGATTACGAAAAAAAAAAATCTCACAAAATAAGAGCATATAATACCCGCCTTATTTTGTTTTCAATCTGAAATAAATATCATAGTCACATATTTCATGATGTGCCTCTTATTTCGTATTTTATTTGGTATCACTGCACTATAATGTCCCCATTTTTTTAAGTCTGAGATATTTTTAAGCTATATATAAGCTCGTGCGAAATTTTACAATGCACAATACATTCTAAAGTGTTTGTGATGTAGTGCATCTATTGTGCGACATCCGTGTGTTGTGTGTATTGTGATGTGAGGTGTTATAGGTAGTAATGTAAACAAGTGTGATGTTCACTTGTTTTTATACATTTTGTTAATGGTTTGTCTATATCATTTTGTTTTTATACTTTGACTGATTATGGTTTTGTGGTATGTGTTAGCGGAGGCGTTATTGCATAATAGTTCATTATTGTCATTAGTATCATTTTAATTGTTATTATCATTCATGTTATATTTTTCTAATACAGTCATTGCTATCATTATTATTACTATCATCATTTCTACTATTATTATCATTAGCAATGTTGTTATCATTATTGTTATCAGTATCATTATTTTCATTATCATTGTTATCATTATCATTATGTTTATTATCATAGTCATTATTATTGTCGTTATTGTTATTATTATCACTAGTATTATTATCACTATCATCATCATTATACTTATTGTCACTATTGCTATTATTATCATCATCTATATTGTCATTATCTTTATCACTATTATCATTATCAACATCGTTATCATTATTCTCCTCATTAGTATTATTATCATCATTAGTACTGTTATCATATCATACCAATGTTATCATCAACATCACTATTATCATTTTATCATTATCTGAATATTATCTCTGTTATTACTCTTATTATTACTATTATCCTTCTTGTTATCATCATCCTTGTTATCATTACTATCAGTTATTAATATCCTTATTATCATCACTACTATTGTTATCATTACAATTATTATTGTTATCATTATCATTACTATTATTCTCAACTTCGTTGTGATTATTATCTTTATATTTCTTTTTATCATTCGAAGTAGTAAAAGTATTATAATTATCTGTATTATCAAACTGTGCATTGTGCCTTTAATGTTAAATCATAATGTGCGATAAATGTCCATGGTCTTAAGTACGACATTTCACATTGTATACAACTGTAAAGTATTATAAATCGTATTAAGTGCATGACTACATGCACCGTTGTGAATGATTGCTTTACTTTCAACTATAGTGTTATGGTTACTAAAGAATTCTATCATTTACTTACCGTAGTTAGTGTCTACCTGTTTCTTCGTGTGTCATATCATGCAGAATATATCATGCAGAGTATTTCATGCATTTAAGTATTTTCTCGGTGGTTAAAACATTATCTGTTTAAACTCTTTATCGTATATTGTAGAGCGTCATTATATGTCATGTTGTATCTACTTTTTCCATTATGGTTGCTATGGAGATTGTGTTTTGTTTTATCTTTCGTGTTTTTTATTATACGCTGTGTCTCTTGTTTCCGCTTAATAGCTTTTCTTATGCTCTGTTCAATTTCCTTTTCGCTATACTATGGTAATTATATCGAGTCCTATTTTTACTTATGATGAGTTTTTTTTTCGCAATAATTATTAATGCTGTATTTCTCTATAATCTTCTTAGCGTGTGTGATTATGCTGTGTTCCCTTTTTCCCTATAAATATTGTTGCTATAACTGACATATATATAGCCTATATATATATATATATATATATATATATATATATATATATATATATATATATATATATATATATAGCTAACAAACGGCATTTCCTCTCGGGTAAACACACATCTATATAGAGAGCAGTGACGCAACAGTATTGGAATGAACAGACTTGATCTCCAGGTGTATGTGTGTGTGTGTGCCTTCACCGTTCGCAACACTGGAGGGTGCTGTGTACTGTGCAAGTGTGCAATGCTGTGGCATGTGATTTCGAAGATATGTGGGACATATTGTTGCTGTGGGTCCACCTTCACCGCACTTCACAACGTATAGTGATGTGATGTATGATTCCGAGAATATGCATGGTACATTGCCGGTGTATTGTGATAAATGATTCTGAAGATGAGCGAAATATATTGATATGCGTTCCTCTACCGCACACCACACTCCGTGGTACTGTGTATTGTGCGGCTATGTGTTGCATGATTTCGAAGATATACAAGAAATTTTTCCGTTGACTTTTCTCCCTCGCTTAAATTGGTGTTCGGATTAGCAGATAACTGTGTTGTGTTTAGTACAAGGTTCGTTTGTGCTGTAGTTTTAGATTCATTCCGAGAGATTTCATAAAAGGGAAATAAACAAAAGGAGATCACAGGACCAAATAGTTTCAGAAAGTGCGCGGAATGTCACAGTAGGCCAAGGTAAATTCCCCTTGTTAGGGCCGCCCGTAGGCAAACTTGAACACGGGCCCTTTATCTCGGAATCCCCCTTCCCCCCCCCCCACCCACCCCCTCCCTCCTACACTTCGTCATCTATGATAATTGATAGCCAAAATCTTACAAGAATGTAGCATATTAAATTGGTGTAAGTATAATCCTTACATCCCTCCCCCCCATCCCCCCCTCATCCCCCCCATGAACACGCTTTCTGCCACGTGGGTCTTAAAACTTCATCGAATTTCTGAATCGTCGCTGCGGATGATTATAGAAAACTCGACCCATGATAGGGGAGACGATAATAACTCCGCGCGATTTATTATTCAAGGACATCAAATCGCCGCTTAAAATAGCTCTAAAATGCCGAGCTAATGGCATAAAAAGGGGTAATGGCATCATACCTAGATTGGACCAACACATGCTACTAACAGCGTCTGAAGGAGGCACAGTCCCTTCGAAAATAGAAATAAACAAGGCGACCCACCGGCCCTGCGGAGGTGCCGGCTCTCGCCATCCGCGTAATTCGGACAAATCTCTTTTCACCCCTTTATAACCGGTAAACAAAACAATTTCTTCCCGTCATGGCGCATTCACAAGCGATAAATCATTATCTATGTGCCACGAGATCGCCCTCACTCATGCGCAGTGGGAAAAGAGAGATATTTCGTTTATAGAGCCGTGTGTTGGAAGCGGGTTGACTGCTGTTTACCTGTTGGATGGAAATATCCGAACCAGCCTCAGTAAGGGGAGACCTGAGAGGGGGAAGTGTGTGTTGGGGGAGGGGAGGAGGGCATGGGGAAGGGGGGAAGGGGGAGGAGGAAGAAGAAGAAGGAGAAGAAGAGGAGAGTAAGAAAGGGGGAAGGGGGGATGAGGAAGGAGAAGAAGAGAGTAAGGAA
This sequence comes from Penaeus japonicus, assembly GCA_017312705.2. Lineage (NCBI taxonomy): Eukaryota > Metazoa > Arthropoda > Malacostraca > Decapoda > Penaeidae > Penaeus > Penaeus japonicus. The sequence goes on along the minus strand of BOPN01008102.1, from coordinate 31,383 downwards.
GGGGGATGAGGAAGAAGAAGAAGGAGAAGAAGAGGAGAGTAAGGAAGGGGGATGAGGAAGAAGAAGGAGAAGAAGAGGGTAAGGAAGGGGGAAGGGGGATGAGGAAGAAGAAGAAGGAAGGATAGAGAGAAGGTGGGAAGGGGGATGAGGAAGAAGGAGAAGAGAGAGTAAGGAAGGGGGATGAGGAAGAAGGAGAAGAGGAGAGTAAGGAAGGGGGATGAGGAAGAAGAAGAAGGAGAAGAGGAGAGTAAGGAAGGGGGATGAGGAAGAAGAAGAAGGAGAAGAGAGTAAGGAAGGGGGATGAGGAAGAAGAAGAAGAAGAGGAGAGTAAGGAAGGGGGAAAGGGGGATAAGAAAGAAGAAGAAGAGAGTAAGGAAGGGGGAAAGGGGGATGAGGAAGAAGAAGAAGAAGAGGAGAGTAAGGAACGGGGATGAGGAAGAAGAAGAAGAAGAAGAGGAGAGTAAGGAAGGGGGATGAGGAAGAAGGAGAAGAGGAGAGTAAGGAAGGGGGATGAGGAAGAAGAAGAAGGAGAAGAGAGTAAGGAAGGGGGAAGGGGGGATGAGGAAGAAGAAGAAGAAGAAGAGGAGAGTAAGGAAGGGGGAAAGGGAGATGAGGAAGAAGAAGAAGGAGAAGAGGAGTGTAAGGAAGGGGGAAAGGGGGATGAGGAAGAAGATGAAGAGGATGAGAGTAAGGAAGGGGGGGGGGGGAATGGAGGAGAGTAAAGGAGGAAGAGGACCTTGGGAGGAGAGAGGAGGAAGGAGGAAGAAGAAGGAAGAGGGAAGGGGGGGAGGAAGATGAGTATAGTAGGCTATAGAGCAGGACACAAAGAAAGAGGAAGAGGAGGAAGTAGAGGAAGAGGAGAGTAGGGAGGAGGAGGAAGAAAAGTACAGAGATAGTGAAGTGAAGATGGGTAAGTAAAGGAAGGACAAAATTAGAATGAAAAAGAAAAAAAAATGAACGTGGGAGAAGAGGAAGGACGAAAACGAGGAAGAAGAACGAATGAGGAAGAAGAGGTAGAAGAAGAAAAAGAAGAAGAGGAGAGACTGATTGTAAACGATAGGTGCGAGGGGAGTACGGGCGTGCATGGAATAGCAGGAAGGAACAAGGAGATAAATGAGAATAGAATAGAAGTACAATTATAGAAATGTAAGAAAAGCAAAGAAAACGAAAAGAAAATCTAAAGGGTAAACTCAACAAATAAAACCAAAAGTTAAGTTTAAGAAAATAAATATACCAAAATCCTCTAGGTTTCATATTATCGTAACTAATACACGTAAGTGAGAATGGGTATCAGTTGAGTGTATAGTCGTGGCTGGGCATAAGAGCCTGATGGGTACAGGTGGGCGAGATACCACAGCTAACCAGGCCTGTTCGCATTCCTACTCTCTTTTTTTTTTTTTTTTTTTTTTTTTTTTTTTTTTTTTTTTTTTTTACTTTTTTTTCTTTCTTTCTTTCTTTTTTTTTTTTCTTTTCGGTTTGTTAGATTAGTCACCGTGGCGAGAGGATATTTTAGCGTGGGAATTCATTTATTCTATTACGTTTATATAATGATAAATTGGGTTAGGCTCGTTGTTGCTTTTCGATTATTTGCGGGAATTTGGGGAGGTTTATATTAATTCAGATTTTACAAAGTCTCTGTAAGTGAGAATTCTTTTCTTTATGTCTTATCACTTAGAGCTTTACTTCATAGTTTGGTGAACAAGACACGCAAAAGGGAACTGAGAATAGATAAATAAATAAATTAGATAAAAAGAGAAAAAAAAAAATTACGTGGCTTTTGATAGTCACGCTGCCAACTAATTTACACCCCATTTAGGTCGATTGGCCTGTACTTTAGCCCGGGAAAACCACCCTTATCGCTCAGACTCCGGGATCACGAGATGTGCACGCATTGTGAAAAACAGATGCAAGAAATGAATTAAATTTCCTTTCTTTTTTTTTATCTCGTACTTTCTTAATTGACCTTAACTAATGCAAATAAAGGACATTTATACAAAACTGAATACAAGATAGCACAAATGCTCAGTTTTAGAGGCTAAGCGAGCTTTAAATTCCTTCTTGGGAATCATTTTACATTTTATTTTGACTGATTGCTCTTATCTATTCCTCCTTCAATTGTCTATTTATTTATTTATATTATTGATTTATTGATATACTCAAATATCCATGATCTATTTATATGTTTATCTATTTTGTTTCTTTGTTCTTTTCAAACTATTTCTTTATTTATGATATGATATCATTATAATAATATATATAAATGTTTATGCATTCATCATTATTTGTTATTGTCATTATCATTATCATCATTGTTATTGTTATCATTATTAATATCTTCATCTTTATTACTATTATTGTTATTATCATTGTCAATATTACCATCATCATTATTTTTATTATTATCATTATTATCATAATAGTTATTATCATTGTTATTATTATTGTTATTATCATTATTATTATTATTATGCTAATCATTATTATCATCATCATCACCATTATTATTATCACAATGATAGTAATATTAATGATAATTATGATAATGATTATTTTTTTCAGCATCATCATTATCATCATAAATCATTATCATTATTCTCGTTATTATCATCATTGTAATTGTTATAGCTGTTGTTGTTGTTATCACTATTACCATTATCATGACTATTTCCTTGCACCATCATCATTTTCATCATCACTATCATCATTATTCACCTCACACTCACCATTATCGTCATCACCATGATATGATTATTATCATCTTCATCATTATAATCGTCTTTATCATCATCACCTCCTCACCACCATTTCATCTCCACCACCTCATCACCACCTAATCACCACCGCCTCATTGCCATCACATCATCACCACCTCATCACCAACATCACCTCATCACCACCACCTCATCACCGCCCCATCACCACCACCTCACCATCTCATCACCACCACCACCTCACCAACAACACCTTATCACCGCCTCATCACCACCACCTTACGATTACCTTACCAGCATCACCTCATCACTACCACCTCACCAACACCACCTCACCATCTCATCACCACCACCTTACCATTACCTCACCAGCATCACCTCATCACCGCCTCATCACCACCACCTCACCAACACCACCTCATCGCCACCTCACCAACACCACCGCCTCATCACCACCACCTCACCAATACCACCCTCATCACCACCTCACCAACACCACCGCCTCATCACCACCACCTCACCAATACCACCCTCATCACCACCCCCTCACCACCACTTCATCACCACTTCATCACCACCACCTCATCACCCGAAGTACAACGTCTCGATTTCCTTGTTGAAGCTAAATCGACGATTGATAAATTGACACTCCTTTGATAATAGAGAAATTGCTCGCTCTGTCACGTGTGTCCCTGGCTTGATTAAATTGTTGTTGTTGTTTTTTTTTGGGGGGAATAGATATTTATTTCCTCTATTTATGTTTGTTGTTGTTATTGTTGTTGTTGTTTTGTTTGTTTCTGTTTGGTTTTGTTTGGGTTGGTAGTTTTGTTTCGTTTCTTTTCCTTTGTTTTGTTTTCTTTGTTTTTTTTGTTTTCTCTGCTTTATTTTGTTTGTATGTTTTTTTCTGTTTTCTTGTCTCTGTTTTATTTCGTTTGTATTTTTTTTTTTTTTAGCTTTATTTTTTGTTGTTGTTGTTGTTCTCTTTTTGTGTTATATATAATCGGAAGATTTTTTCTTATTCAAATGTTTCTATGTAGTTGCCAAATTTTGCCATATTTTTCATCTCGAATATTTCAAATTCTATGGCATTCTTTCTCGTGTTGTATTTTTTCTTTCTTCCTATTTACGTTTATTTTTTTCACTAATTCCATTCTTTTTTTCTTAGTGTCCCT
>BOPN01008101.1:42500-45000 GCA_017312705.2 Penaeus japonicus | reverse complement strand
GCTGATGCAACTCTTTACAGAGAGATAGTTGGTAGCCTTATATATTGTAACGCCAGTCACCTCGTCTATCTGCTACCAACACGAGGCAGGTTAGGCAGATGGCGTGCTAACCACAGGGTTGTGAACACAGAACAGCTCCAAGAGGCACCGAACACCACAGCGTCCCAGAACACCACGAGGGGAAACGCCACGTGGTTAGGCAGGGCACGAAATAAACACACAATAACAGTCTATCCTTTATTTACACTAGTTCTTTACCCATACACTTTTCTATAGGTACAATACAGGGGGGAAACCAGCACATCACACTACACAATACAGCTTATAATAGGGCAACACAAAGTATATCAGGTCATAAGGGGCACACGCGAGGTCTCCCCAGGAGCAGCACCAAAATGAGTCTGTCCTGTTCTCGTTCCAACGCTCCTCTTGCCCAGACAGTTGCACATGCTATCCTGTTGACACATGTTTCGCACAGACAAAGACCCACTGGCGTAGCACTATCCCCCCCTATAAAGCAGACGACCCGTCTGCTATGACATACCTAAACATGAAATAAACAACAGAAAACGTAAAGAAAATAATTCCTCAGAAACAAATATAATTCTTTCCAACAAAAGTAACCGTAATTGTAAATCAGTTCTCAGAAACAAAAATCTTTCATCCAGCGCGGCTTTCTTCACTCTTGCCGAGGTCGCTATAGTGGAGGTGTGGGCGGCGGCAGGTTGGCAGTGGCACCCAGAGGGTTATCTCCAGCCCCAAGAACTAGCTCAGGGTCCTCGTCTCGGTCAGCCTCTACCACGTCCTCATCGCCGCTACTGGGGCTTACGTCATTCTTTTTTTCACCATGGCCCCAGGAGTAGCTTCCTGGCCCATGGTAACGCCACAGCCGGTCCACATGGACAACAGACGGTCGCTTTCGCCCTCTGCGAATCCGATAGGTGACATCAGAGAGGACCGCTACAACTGTGTATGGCCCTTCCCTGGGGCTCTGTAGCTTCGGCGAGAGCCCTCGCTTCCGACGCGGGTTATGCAGCCACACTGTCACCTACGTTGTACCACACTTCTCTCATGCGCTGGTCATAGGTCTCCTTCATGGCTTGGCCGACTACCTTGGGCTTGCCACGCACTCGTCGGTGCACCTCCGCCAGGTTCTCCTGCAGTGCCGCTGCATAGCTGGTGGTGACAGTTGGCAAGTTCACGTCGGGTGGCCGCCCTGTGGCCAAATCCACTAACGCCTGAGCTCACGGCCAAACATGAGTCGGGCAGGTACGAAGTCTGTTACCTCGTGCACAGCGGACCGGAAGGCCATGAAAATGGCGGGCAGCTTGACGTCCCAGTCTTCCTGACTTTCCCTGCAATATTTGGCTAACTGTTGAGCAAGGGTCCGGTTAAACCACTCCACCATACCATCGGACTGTGGATGGAGGGGTCTCGTCCATGTCTTGCGCACTCCTAACAGCTCGCAACACTCACAGAACACTCGTGACTCAAACTCACGACCTTGGTCAGAGTGCAGTTCAGAAGGCACACCAAAACGGGTAATGAATTCATTCACTAACACGCCAGCCACGGTCTCGGCCTCGTGGTTGGGTAGTGCATATGCCTCAGGCCACTTTGAGAAATAGTCCATTACCACACAGATGTATCGGTTCCCCTGTGGCGTGAGAGGCAGCGGACCAGCAATGTCCACTGCCACCCGTTCCATGGGTGCTCCCACACAGTACACCTGTAACGGGGCCCGGTTCTTTCTAGCGGGGCCCTTCTTTGCACTGCACACGTCACACGCTCTACACCACTCAGACACGTCACTTCTCATGCCCACCCAGTAGAAGCGTTGATGGAGACGGCTCAGGGTCTTTTTCTCACCTAAGTGGCACCTGGTAACTCTGGCATGTAATTCCCTCAGTAACTCAGCACGCATGGCCCTGGGTACTACAACTACCCACGTGTCACTGTTCACTTCACTCAACGACACCCAGCGCTTCACTAACACACCGCCTTGATCCACTTGTAAGATTTCCCTCTGGTCCACTAGACACTTGGTGGTGGGGCTCTCCGCAGCCACAGCCTCCCAACTGGGGCGTCCACTGAGAGCCTCAAGCCACCGGACAATGGGAGCAAGGTCAGAGTCCTCACGTTGTGCCTTACGCCACTCATCATCCCCTTTAGTGGCGCATTCCAGCACCTGCAGACGGAGGCACACAGGATCAGTCCTTCTGGACAAAGTATGAGCAACTAGCCTCACACGGGCGTCGACTCAGGCTGTCAGCGTTGCAATGAACACGACCCTGGCGATGTGGTAGTTGTACTGCTCAAGGCGCCCTAACCACTTTGCCAGCTGACCCTCTGCTACCTTCAGCAACTTCAACCACTGTAGGGCAGCATGGTCGATCCGGATGGTGAACTCGGCACCGTAGAGGTACGGGTGAAAGTACTCGAGACTCTTCACCACCGCCAGCAACTCTTTCCTTGTTCAGGCCTGCTGAAGTTGGCACTG
>BOPN01008101.1:27500-37500 GCA_017312705.2 Penaeus japonicus | reverse complement strand
GCATCTCTGCCACCTCCATCTTTGCGTCTTGTAACTTTGTTACTAGCACTGTCTCCATGCCATATAACATTGCTGGTCTTAAACACATCCTATAGATTTTCCCCTTCACTCCTATTGGCATATTCTTGTCACACAAAACTCCCGTCACTTTTCTCCACCCATTCCAGCCTGCCTGCACTCTTCTTTTAACTTCAGCACAGCTAGATCCTTCACAGTCTACTGTTGAACCCAGATACTTAAATTCACTCACTTTCTTAATCTCCTTCCCTTGCATTTTAACTCTGCCATCTCCTTCCTTCTCATTTACACAGAGATACTCAGTCTTCCTTCTGCTGACTGTCATGCCACGCCTCTCCAGTGCATGTCTCCCTCCACCTTTCCATATCTTCTCTTCTTTCGCTACATAGCACAACGTCGTCTGCAAACATCATAGACCACGGCGCTTCTTTCCTAAGCCCATAAGTTAACTTATCCATGATAACAGCAAACAAGAACGGGTTCAGGGCTGACCCCTGATGTAATCCAACATCCACCTTAAACCCTTCTGTGGTACCCACCGCACTTCTCACTGCTGTCATACTCATTATACATATCTTGCACCACCCTTACATACACTTCTGGTATCGATGACTCCCGCATGCTGTGCCACAGTTCTCTTGGTACTTTATCATATGCCTTCTCCAGATCAATGAACACACAATCCAATTGCTTTTGTCCCTCTCTGTACTTCTCCATCAACATTCGCAGAGCAAAAATGGCATCTGTGGTACTTCTCCCTGGCATAAAACCAAACTGTTCATCACAGCAGCTCCTTAGCCTTGTGTCTATCACCCTTTCCCACAACTTCATTGTATTATTTGTATATCAACCTACTAATGTAAAATCTTGCTAATATTAATGAACTGTACGTTTTGGTAAATTTAAGTACCATAATAGAGTTTGGAAATGGAAATAGATTTGCAAACCAGTGATATAATGAATATTTCTTTGTACGTCTATATATCTAATAAGGCTTGTTAAAAACACTCCGTCCCATTTACTGTGTAACTAATGGTACACCAAGTATCATCATTTTTTTTGTACTTTAACTCAGTATGTTGAAATATGTTTCTAGGAATCATATTTAAAACTATTACAATTAAAAATGGACAATTCTGTAACATTAAGGCATGTCCAGACAAGTGTGCACAGTTAATGAGTTAACCATTGAAATGCTCATCCTATGCAAAATCACCAGGCAGTGTTCGGTGGCTTGATGAGCTACTAAGCTGCCAAACACTAGTTAACTTTGGGAATTAACAGAAAGCTCACCTTCTACTTCACTTCATTGTAATTAAATTTATGTCCACAGAATTTACCTGCTGAACAAGCTGCCCACTCCATCTGAACATGCCTTTAGTTTAAATATTTTTTTCCATACCTCAAAATGTTTTCTATAAACATTTGTTAACTCTTATGTCCTAAATTGTTTGCAACATCTTATAAAATGCTAAAAACCCAAGATGTACTGGAATGTTACACTCCAGTATATGTGGTATTTAAATGTAAAAACTGTAATAAATATGTAGATCAACTCTTAAAAGTTTGACCATTATAAAAAAGCCCATAAAGGATAAAATGCTTCTTTCTAGGTTTCCTTACAGTTACTGAATATTTAAGGTTGTAGCTGTGACTGTACACTCAGATTAGCATATCTATTTGATTCTAATGGAATACTTGTTGATATGGTAATTCAATGTTTTAAACTAGTAAATGTTTCTGGATAAGTAGGCACTGTACCTAGATATTTCTTTTCCTTTTTTTTCTGAATTTTAGTTTAAAACTTGTTGGTAATGTCTGTTATTATGTTATTATAAGCAGAAATCATTAACTTTACTTAAAATAAATATACTTTGTAGGTAAAGGAACATTATAATAGAGCCATTAACTGTAATTGTTAAGGGCATTGATGTAAAGATTAGAACTCTTTCATGAATTAAGACCTCTAGATGTTTATGTCAATTAGAGATTTACAGGATATATAACACAAAGGAGGAAATAAGTTCTGGATTTCTTCTTTATTGTCTCTTGTGAATTGTATTCATACAAAACTGTTGATGAAAGATTTACTTGTTTATCAAAATGTTAAGCTTTTACTTGAACCTACAACAGTCTTTGGTATTATTACTAAAACAATTTCTGGCCTTATTATCTGTACAAAGCACACAAATTTTATTTTATTTTCTTCTCTTCTCTTCTTGATATGGTAACACTGCCTGAAACCTTAAAGGTTTGCAGATGGTATTCATGCAACTTCCAGACCAAGGGACTGCATTATGAAACAATAGATATCTGTATGCTCTTCAATCTGTCAAAAGAAAATATTGTTATATTCCATTCATAAATGTTTGAATAGGAAGTATGTCCATGGGCTTAAAGATTACAACTAGATTTCCTAAAAGCAGCAATTCCAATCCACTTACTAGCTTTCCCCTTCATTTCTCTATCTTGCTCTACTATGCTATATTACTTGGCTTTTCCTTCAAATGCATATAAAGTTTTATCTTGCATCTGTATACTGTTATGTAATGACATAGCTAGAAAGCAAAATATCTGAACTTACAATTTTTGCAGTTGGCTTTCCTCTGCCATGCCCTGCCTTTGTCTCAATACGGATATGTAAAGGATTGGTCTGAGCTGTGTTCTGGCCAAGCTTGTGCTGCATCTCAGCAATTAGCTTGAAAGAGTGAAGCGGAACTACTCTGTCATCATGATCAGCTGTTAACAAAAGTGTGGCAGGATACTGGAGAGAGAAAAAGAAGAATAATATACTTATTAGTATGTGTAAAACAGGGAAAGAAAAAAGAAAAAAAAAAAATATATATATGTGAATTCAAATAAAGCATAAACATGATTAAATATTATCTCACCTGCACACCCTCTGGTGGAGTTCGAACATTGTGTAGTGGTGAGTACTTCAAGATATTCTCAAAGTGTTCTTTCTCATCAGGATTTCCGAAGTCAGAGCACCAGGCATATCCAATGGTGAACTTGTGGAATCTAAGCATATCCATCACCCTGGTCAAGCAATAAAACCATTATATGAACATATTGCTCTTCCTCAGTTATAATTATATTCTCAAACTGAATATCAAAATCAGAATTATTTTTCATTCAGTTCTTCTATGTGGAAAGTACATGTATGGCTCAATGGCTTGCTAAGCTACAATCACCGTCATAAGCGGTGTTGCTGTCACTATCAGGAAAAACTCCACACCACTAATGATACTGACCCAACCTGAGCAATGGCAGCCCCAAATAGGTCTGGTCTCTGGTTTATGCAAGCCCCCACAAGCAAGCCCCCGTTAGATCCACCCTGTAAAATGATGCGGCGATTTGAGGTGTATCCCTCGCTGATCATGTACTCAGCAGCTGCTTGGAAGTCGTCAAACACATTCTGTTTGTTGAACAATCTCCCAGCATTATGCCAGGCTTCTCCATATTCACTGTAAATGAAAATAAGTGGAAACATACATTTCCATAATTCAGAAATCTAAATCAAATACTGTAACTGTAAATATATGAATCCTCTTAATTGTGTATTAGAATTCAACAGTTCAGATAGAATACATTACAAAAACCTGTACTTTTTAAATGAGATATTAATTATAGTCATGAAAATGCAGTACTTTAAAGTCTCAGACAAGCAAATGCCTTCTTTAACCCGTTCATGCCGGGGGCATTCCAGCCTTGCAAGTTGCAATGCCGGGGCTCTCGAATGCATAGGCCTAAATCAATTAAATGATAGACGCCGTATGACGGCACCCTGGGAGCGGGCCTTGAATGCGCGGTACCCGTGGTGTACCACCCGTCGAGAGAGGGTTAACATTCTATAAAGCTAAACTTGGAACAATTACTTATTACTAGTTAGTGGCAAACATGGTAACTCACCCACCACCTCTAATGTTGGGTATAGCTAAGACTCCCTTAGAGAGCTGCATGAAGATGACTCTAGAGACACTGAAGTATGGCTGGATGCTGATGTTGAATCCTCCATATCCATAGAGCAGAGTTGGTGCAGTCCCATCCATTTTCATATCCTTACCATGGACTATGAACATAGGGATTTTAGTACCATCCTTGCTTGAGTAAAACACTTGCTTCATCTCAAACTGAGCAGGGTTGAAACCTTCAATCTTGATTTCTCTGAACACCTGACAGATGATAAACAGTTTACAGTAATGCAACTTTCAGCGGTAAAAAAAAAAGTACTATGACACAAATAACAGCTTTAACAACACAAGAGTAAATGAAAGACTAATGGATGAAAACCTGAAGTACTTTACCTTTGGAGTGAGTGGTTCCTGAGTTAGATCAAGGTGATAGATGATGCCAGGGGAAAGGAAGGATGTGAACTGGTAGAACATTTCAGAATGGGTGCGCTTCCCAGAGTAACCACTGACAGTGCCAATCTCCAGTGGCAAGGTTGTGAGGTGGTCACCATTTGCTAAACTGTGTAATTGTAACACGCTCTGGAAAGTAATATGGAAGTAGTATTAATAATTTATCGCACTTCTCTTGCTTCATATATTATATTACCATCTGGTAATACCTCTTCATAAAGGAACTTCTGGTTTCTAGCTTGATAATGTATCATGAGGTAGAAGCCACAACATTGCTCAACAATATATATGTGTATGTATATGCGTATGTGTATGTGTATGCGTATGTGTATGCGTATGTGTATGTGTATGTGTATGTGTATGTGTATGTGTATGTGTATGTATATGTATGTGTATGTGTATGTGTATGTGTATGTGTATGTGTATGTGTATGTGTATGTATATGTGTATGTATGTGTACATATATATATATATGTATATGATATAGTATGGATTTTGTTTACCTATCTGTGTGTGTCTGAGTGTGTATATGTCTGTATGTATATAATGTATGTGCTCACTTCTTCCTTATTTTTAATGAATGCTTTGGTTACAAGAAGTGATGTTGTGCCAGATAACAGAAAATCATGTTTGTTCTTGGTAATAGAGAACTTGATAGCATGATATCTTGACCCGTTAACAACGGGGCAATTTTTGCTCCATCTGTTACTTCGAAATGTTCAGGCCTAACACCACGGGCACCCAATCCACCAGCATGCCGGACAACAAATACACAATATGTCTATGTAAGGTTAATCATGCAAATAGTAACTGTCCCAAATAAATTATGTAAATAATTCATTTTAAAAATCCTTATCAGCAAATCTTCCTATTGCACAAAATAATCTCCCTACCTTGACATCTGATATGTAGCATATGACTAGCCTATCATTGTGGACACACGCAGCCCAGTCTAAGACATCCTTCTTGTGTTCAGGCACAAGTGTAACCCACTTCTCTGGTGCAGGGTCACTTAGGTCAATCTTCACCAGGCGATAGTTGGGTGCTCCCTTGTTGGTTCTGAACACACAAACTGATCCATCGTTTGTAATGTACTGGCCAAGGAAAAGAGAAAAGTTCATTAGTACAAAATTACTCTTTGTCACTGAGTCAGATATATTCCAATCCTTTGTCATTCAGCTCAGGCAACCAGAGAGAAGTACATGAATACAGACTTTCCTTAGTAATACATTTATATACTAACCCATATTTTCAAGCATACAAACATACATGCATGCTTTACATCAATTACAGCCGACAAAAAGTGGAAATTACAAAAGGACATTGATGGTCCATCCATTTTATTTTTCACATGGTTATCATTCCCTAACAAGGGTGAAATGACTGATTCTGAAATGCATTTCTATCTAGTCAGTCACACTTAATTACATAGATTTAATCTCAGAATTAGTACCATCAGATAGTCATCTAAAATGAACCTTAAATGATCTAGAAAGAGATTCCCTTGAGCAAATCTGTTCTAACCTCATAATCAAACTCAAACTTGTCGACAACACAAGTGAGCTCTAATCTGCTGGTGAGAGTATCAGGCAGGGGTGCAAAGTACACCAGGTTATCTCGACAACCCTCACGAGGAAAAGCAAAGAGGTAAGTACCGCAGTGAGACACCTTGGCAGAACTGTAACAATCAAAAAGGATCATCAACAAACTAGAAGTTATGAACATTAGGAAGAGTAAAGAAAAAAATGAAAAAAGGAAGTTTAACATATGCTATTATTACTAAACACCTCTGCCTGAGTTGTCAGCATCTGCTTACAAGTTCCATCAAAACAAAAGCACCTTATGAATCACAAGGTCAGGACATACACATGCAAGCAAAAATATGTACACTTGCAACTGATTTAACTAACCTCATAGTCAGCCTCAAAGGTGTCTATAATACAGGTGAGATCTATTTTGCTGTTGACGTGCTCAGGCAAAGGTGCATAGTACAGGAGATTGTCGCGACAATCTTGCTGTGTTGTGATGATGAGGTACTGACCACAGTCAGACACCTCAGCGCCTCTGGAGGAGAGCAGGGAGAGAAGTGAGTGTGCAGTGAGCTGGCATTACTTTCCCACTGGATGGATATACTGTATAAGGTGACTTATGATTATCCTTCAAGTTATCAAAAGGCATGTTCTTACAAGAAAATAACTCATGCTTGTATTAAAAAAGATATCAAACATTTCATATTCAACTAATGAAAAATTAAAATAGGAAAACCAAATCTATCCATCACACAAGAGAGAGACAAACACACACATACATATAAAAATAAAAACATATTGTATGTGTATTACTGCTAATGGAACACATTGAAAAATCAGTTGTAAAAACAGTAACACTCATGGTGTTGATAATGAATGAAGACATAACAAAATAACATTAATGATCATCATATTTTGAAGGAAAACTAAGTGATAAAATACTTAAGAAAGAAGCTAAATTTATTGTTCCAAACAGGCAAAACTCACTAAAGGTTCTGTATCTCTTAAGTTCATTCAAGATACCAGATAATGTCATTGTCTACACTTGTCCTACTATTTCTAAACCACTGATGAGACATTACATAAATAAATAGAAAAAAATAAAACAAGATAGTACACTCAACAAACATTAAATGTTCCAAAAGGCCCATATCAACCACACAATATCTTGTGCAATTCCTCAAATATCACAATCTGTGATTCCTATAGTGAGGCAGGGCAGGATAGGTAACATACATTTGGGGAGAAACAACCTGGTGGAATGAGAAGTACCAAAATAGCTGTGGCAGAAAATTACAACAGTGTTTTTTCAAACTACAAATATCTCAGGCAACCATCTGTGCCCTTTAATGCAGTAGGATCACCAATACCTGTGTACTAATTTCATCATTCACATATGACTGAACCATGGGTGGTCTCCTTCCTCGAGCACTCTAGAAACAGCATTTAACCAATAAAAATAAAAAAACACTAATTGTTGTATGACATAAGGTGATTAAATACTTTTTAAAGATATATATAATATGTATCTACCATATGTCATTGAAATACCAGATATAATAAGTTTGGTTAATGCAATACCTACACCGCATAAGCGTCCTGTTTTGCAAGAAATTATTGTAAGGAGGGACAACACACCTTCGATGTCATGTCCCCAGATACAAGGAAGTAGGGCAATATACAAGTGGTCGTGGTGACCAAATTCCATTGGGCTAAGAATCAGGAATCGACCACAGTCTGACACTCGAGCTGGGCTATTAGACAGTCACAAATAGGTTTGGATTTGCAAGAATCAGTATCAAAAAATAAAGTTTTTAACTCAATCTCCACCAAGTCTCTCACTTCATCAGGCCTCTACATTAGAAAAAAAATCAAGTCTTTAATCTAATCCATCACAAAACAAGGATGAAAGAAAAAGTACAAAAGACTGCATTAATCAGCCTATTTTAACATCAGTATCACTGCAAACTCACATTATATACAAGAGCCTAAGAAAAAATGAAAAGTGCTAACAATATTAATTCTCAAAAAACTTACATCCGCCACTTTGGGTGATCAGGGAATTCCACAACCAGGACATCTTCGCTCTGTGGTGTGCCCACTCGGTGATAATACAGCTTTTGGTTTTCATCTCTTACAACCTCTGTCCCATCCGCAACTCCCGCATGTTCTACATATCTCTGTGTATGATATAGAAAAACTGTAATACACTATATTATAATGATAATTCATGTCTGCATACATACTAAATTTACAAACAGGATAGCCATTTTTATCAAACTACTTACCCCATAAAATATGCCTTTGTGGTCATGTGTCCAGGCTATACTTGAGAACTTCACCTTCTCCAGTACCTCCGGATAATCTTCACCACTTGCTACCTGTGGGTTTCAGAATCTGTCTGAGAACTCTTAAAATAATAATAATAATAATAATAATAATAATAATAATAATAATAATAGTAAAAAAGTTTTACTGAGCCCTTTTCATAAACCTGAACACACTAAGAGTCAAGTTTACTATAGAGAGAAAAAAAAAAAATAATAATAATTTACAAACCTTCTTGAAATGGATTGAAATCCAATCTGAACCACTGCTACTCAGGCCATATGCATAAATTTCTCCATCCTCACTGAAAGAGGACCCAGATATGGCAACCGTTCCATCTTCTGACAGCTTGTTAGGGTCCAAGAAGACGCGAGGTTCTCCATCAAGAGAATCCTGAACATACATGACACTGCAAAGAAAGGAAATATGACATTTTTCCCATGTCTTTAACTTTTCCCAGAGTTTATTAGTAAAGGTCAAAGATTTATCAAAGATTAGCAACTTTGAACTGATTTCTTAAAAAAAAAAGTCTCTACAAGTCTCTAAAATGTCTAAAAGAATAGACAATACTTTCCCAATATAAAAAAGGAAACGTTCCTGGAATATTCCCACCTGAAATATTTCAATCTCATGACATAATGATACTTAAACAGTGTGTCTAGGTACAAGTGCAAGTGCAAATGCAAAGGCAAGATGTGCATGTGTGCTTGTAAAATCCCCATCTGAGACAGCCTTCAAAACTCACCTCTGATTCTGCAATCCTGTGTTCATAAAGAAGAAGTACCTATTTCCTCTTCGGAAAGGGCATGAATACTTAGGGTAGTTCCACAGCTCAGTCAGCTGCGCCTTGATGCTTTCACGCGCACTGCATTTCTCAATGTATGGCATAGTTATGGCATTTTGAGCTTCTACAAATTCTTTGGTCTCCTCTGAGTCAGGGTTCTCAAGCCAGCGGTAAGGGTCAGGTACCTGTGAGTTTGATTAAAATACCATGAATATGCGGTAATTATTGTCACCTGTCATCAATTAGAATCAATAATATTGAGAACAATAAGGGAAAACTATGATAATTATCAAAGTCTTTTAAATAAATACTTTGGTGGTTATATCAAACTTATTCTATCTTTGATAAAATGGATATACTATGAGACTAAAACAATAAAAGTGAAAATACTATCTTGTGATATCTAAATCAAATACTTTCTTTCAAATATTCCTGTTCCTAAAGAATCACACCACCAACTCATCTGTTATGAAACAATAAAAAAAAAAAAATCAAAAAAAAAAATCAATGGAATTAAACCTGAAAGGCAAAACTTCTAATCTTCTAGAAAAAAAATCATATATATACTAAAAACATAAATGAATAAAAAATAAAGAATACCATTTCTCAAACAGAAGAAAGAAAAACTAATAACACAAGATTGAGAATGCAAAAAAAGTCGTGTTGCTTCTGCTCACCTTCACACCATGCAACTCCTCCACAAATGATTCATCACGACGCACTTTCGGGTACTCCATTTTCATGTTGTAGAGGGGGACTCGGGTCTTTTCATCCAAAGAGCACAGACTTTTGGGGAAGAACTGGAAAGGTGGAGAATTTATGTATATATATAAAGTATATATAGGCTTAATTTGAGAGAAAATATTTTTGCAATAGCACAATATATTTTTACAAAATACCCTCTGACAGAAAGTTAATCCAACAGCACTGGGCATGTTTAAGAAGTGGATAAAGTGACATATGGAGAAACATTGTAG
>BOPN01008101.1:15000-20000 GCA_017312705.2 Penaeus japonicus | reverse complement strand
TTGGTAAACGTGTCATGAGGGGACGTTACCCTTATGGCGATGAAAATGGCGCCTGAGGCAAGAGGCGAGGCAGGTGACATCTCGAGGGTAGGATAGCTAGAACCTCCTACTCGTGCTCCCCTCGGCTCGCCTACTGTCACCTCGCTCTTGGCGTAGCCAGGTCTTTGTGCGGTCGCCCCTCACTTGACCACAAGGGTCCCTTTGTGTGACCTCTTTCATGACACGTCACCATTTTTACACAGAACGTTGGTTCTATTCTCTATTTTTTGTGACATTATCATTAACTTAAGATGTATTATCCAATACCAAGTAATTAGTGACATCACATTTCATTAGTCAACTATCGGCCTTCAAAATTACCGCTACAGGTATTCATTTTTCACATCTTATGACAACACGTTTTCTGTTATACCGAAATGGGTAACCTCAGTGGATTACAATTCTGTGGTTCTTTTTTCTTAAAATAATCCTTATTTTACACTCACATAACCTTTGTACAATTTACAAAAGGCTATCTAAACTAAGTAATACTTAATATCAATTTACAAAGATGCTCCGGATCAGATTATGCAGGAGGGTCTTACAGGAAGTAAATGATACATAGTATTATTTACATATATTGACAATATCCTCGGTCACACATAGCGGGAAAACACACCAATTTCAATTTCTTAAACGGATTTCGGTCATTACTCATCTCCATAACATCCCGGTCACTACAGCACCAACTTTATCTTACATTATATATTCAAAAGCACGTAGTCTCAACGCCCTGTCAATACTTTATATGTTTATGTATGCAGATTAATAACAATCTCATGACAGATCATGTGTGCACGAACTATCATTAGCACCAAGGCTATGCACATCTCAGAAACAGTGCGAGGATGTGAAAAACAAGATGTTTCTTAAGTTTCTTCAATGATCCATTGTTTTTTTTTCTATGATTTTGTTTTTATATTTATATCTTTCACATGGAAGAGGGGATATTTTACCTGTATTTCTTTATTCAGAGCGGAGAAAAATATACATATCTATATTGTTTGAAAAAAAACATATAAATACTTTATGCAAAAAACAAGAAGACAATATGTCAACAGAAGGTAATTGAGACAGAAAGGGTAAGAGGAGGGCGTATGGCCGTGTCGCTAATACCGGGGATGTAGGTGTAGGGATTGGTGGTGGATTTACCTTACCTTTGATACCTTTGATCCGCTTCGTCGAAACTCGACAGGCCACCAGAGTTACTGACCACCCCAGAGAGCAGATGCTTCTCGATCGTTACGCCAGTCCAGTATAGAGTTGGAGTTCGGTGGTGTGAAACCCCGGATTGGCGGTTTGTCCGGTAAGGAAAGCATGAATGCTGTCATATGATGCTTGAAGCCATCATGCTTGGAGACTGCACGTATGTGCGAGGGCATACAGTTCCAAAGTCTAGGACCCATTACACTGAATGATGTCTCATAGAGAGTCTGGTGAGCCGCTGAGCTTTTTGTACGGACAGATGGAACCTTAGCCAGGGTACCCAATCTTGGGTTGACTATGAACTGTATTTCAAGGTCATTGGATGTGAGACCATGAAGGATCTTCCACATGTGCATGACAATATAGCGTTCTCTGCGCCTCTGAAGTGACATGAGGGAGAGGGTTTTCAGGCGATCCCAATAGTGGAGATGTTGTAAACCATGAGTCTTTGAAGTGAAAGTTCTTTGTACACCCTCCAGCTCCTGAATGTCATACACTTTCGCCGGATTCCACAGAGGAGAACAATACTCTAGGTGGTTACGGACTAGTGACTTGTATAGTGTTAACATGACGCCAGTATTGCGAGAATGGAAGACACTGAATACCCATGCTGCCATGTTCCTCGCCTTATCACAACTAGATCGTATGTGTGATGTCCAGGGCAGATCACTGGAAACTATAATGCCCAGATCACGGAGCTGATCAACAGGAGTGAGTATGGTGCCAGTTGATGTTGTGTACTGGAACTGCTCATGGGCAAAGGGAAGCTGGTGGAGAGGATTACGTCTGTTGGCGAGATGACATATGTACTCAAACTTATCCTCATGTAATGCCATATTGTTTCTTGATGACCACTCAGTGACTTCGTCAAGATCAGACTGAAGCTCAGTAACATTGTGTGAATCACTGATGGATCTGCAAATTCTTGTGTCGTCAGCGAAACATCTTAACGTTGAATGTAACACGCAGCTAGCAATGTCATTGATGAATATCAAGAACAGTATGGGACCTAAAACTGTTCCTTGGGGGACACCACTAATAATAAGTGCAATGATATACACATGACCATCTACAACAACTTGTTGAGTTCTGTTCGTAAGAAAAGACTCGATCCAGCTGATGATTTTGGGATGAAAACCATATAGATGCAGTTTACTGATAAGAAGTTTATGGTCAACTTTGTCGAAGGCTTTAGCATAATCCAGATAAATAGCATCCATGTCGTCACCATTTGATAACGACTCGATGATGTCATCGAAATGATGGAGCAGCTGAGTAAGACAACTTTTACCGGATCGGAAGCCGTACTGTCTGCTATTGAGAAGGTTGTTTTCTTCAAGGTGGGCAACCATCTGTTTCCTTAGAACTCGCTCATAGATCTTAATGACATGAGAAGTTAACGACACAGGTCTGTAGTTTCCCGCAATAGCGCGGCTACCCTTCTTTATTTAAGTATGGTGTAGGTACTTTATTTTGTGGAAGAAACAAACAAACCTGGTGTCGCCAATAAAATACTCATGAAGTTTTCCAACAAATCTGGATGATAAATACACCTTTGTGAGAAGTGCTGGACAATATTTGCAGCATTTAGATAGAAATCTGTGCACTTTCTTGGGAGACGTTGCCACTATGTATCTTATATTCCCATCTAAATTGAATACAGCTTACCATATGCTTAAAATACTTACCTAATATTGTCTGCAAGTTTTGAATATTTTGGATATTGCTGATTAGAATTTACCCTGCAAATTATCTCTTAAATGAAATGCAGCAACCGCTAACCGCCGCTGACCCTGAATGACACGTGTTTCCCCTCTGTCAATCAGTAAACTATTGGAACTGTGAGCGACGAGAAAATAACTTGTTCATCTGGGTTCATGTAAGTGCATGTATTTTTTATACGTTTACAACAGGGAATGTACAGTATAAGTACTCGTGGCGTTTCCGAAAAAGCCATGGGTCGTAATTAAGATTCTGCATTTATGTGACAAAAGACAAGAACAAAAGAAGAGGGGATTCAGATAGAGCACAGATGTACAGCAAAGCAAACAAGAAGTCAAGACAGATGGAAAATACCAAGGAAACTTGGATTAAACAGAAGTACACAGATATTCACTAAAGCTTGGACAAACAAATAGCACAAAGAAGGCACATCAAGTGATGAAAGACACCGCCGCAGCAAAGGAAGGATGACTCATATCCAGAGCAAGTCAGGGGAGAAAAAACAATACTGAACAGATGGGCAAAATGAACAACTATTCAACCATAAGTTCACGATGCAAAAGTGTTGAACTATTCACAAGTCAGATCAGAAACTGCCTCAAAACACATTCTGTGTGAGGACACTGGAGGATGGGAGGTCAACAGGAATCAACAGGACTAAGTCAAGCAGAAGGAAAAACAATGATAACTGCTGTCATCTCCATTTGCACAGCATTCGGTGCACAGGTGGATGACCAAGCCCCTAGAAGCAGTCTCTAATTGTTGCACTGCTTAAGAGAAATGGCAGCTAACACAAAACTACCGTACCATCAACTTAGTCATCCAAGGTGCCATGCTCAAAGCCATATTGAAGAGACCATTATTGCTGAAGGATAGGCAGGTTTCATAACAGGACGTGGCATCACTGACCTCTTACATGTTTTTATTTACGTCATGAAGATATTTGGCAGGATATTGCACGCACGAAGAAACTTATCAGAGTCGGTGAATAGCCATATGACAAAGCCACAAGCACCATCCTCCTGATTCTGTACATCAGATATATCACCTCTTCATTAATACATGGAGAGAATCACGGTTAATGCTTTGAAATATCTTTGAGTAAGAACAAGTACCAGCATGCCTTCGATGGCCTTCCGGAAAAAAAGAATTAGCAGGCTAGTACGGTGGAACATCTTGGTAATATAGCCACTGCTCTTGGCATGGAGATCAATGCTTAAAAGTTCAGGCTCACTATAATAACAACTCCCAAAGCATCACATGTGATAGAAAGATCTGTGGGTGAGCCTAGAAGAAGAACTTCAAACACTTCGGCTACATTATATCCGATAGGAGGATCACAGCCTGATATTTTGGTATTGGCTACTCAAGCAATAGCTGTGCTGTCATGATTGCAAACCACCTGGAGGGACAAAAACACCTGTTTGCGCTCAAAGATTACTTATCTACATATTCTTACCTTGTTAGTCTTCCTTTATACCTTCGGACTAGGACTATCATGAAGCTGTGAAGAAAGATTAGATGCCACAGGGAAAACTGAGATTTATATACTGAGCATGTGACAGATGAAGAAAGCTACAGAAAAATCCAGCCTGTAGGAGGACCTCATGACGATCTAGCAGTCATCAATAAAAAGGAAGTTAAGATGGTACAGACACGTCACTCGCCAATCAGGATTTGCAAAGAACTTCCAGGGAACCAGCAAACAAGGACGAGAGAAGAGTTGGGAAGATTACATCAAAGAATGGGCAGTCAGGAACCTGGCAGACTCCTAAAGACCGTTTAAAAACAGAGTTAGAGGAGGGTGGTAGTTGTATCCTTAGTGGTGCCACAAAGACGTAAGAAATCAAGTGATGAGAATGAGTAAGTGCACTTGCACGCCAACCCATGTGTTTATTAATATGAAGCATGAAGTAGCTACTCAAAGGAGCCCAAAATGGTGATGTTGTACCAACAACCAATCAGATGAGCTGCAATAGCTAGAAGGTATACACAAAACCTTTACTGTACCTGTGTTGATATACATCACAAAC
>BOPN01008101.1:0-12500 GCA_017312705.2 Penaeus japonicus | reverse complement strand
TGAAATAACAGTTGGCATCAGCAATGGCTAGGAGGACAATAGAGTGATACCCTTTATAATTGTAAAAAAGGGATCCTGTTCCAGATGAACATTTTAGCCGACAATGTTTGCCATCAATAGCCCCAACACAGCAAGGAATATTACAATTTTCAAAATAATTCCTAGCTATTTCTTTCCACTGGTGTTCATTCGGGACTGGCATATAGTGTGGCTGTAGTGTTTCCCATATGGCATTGCAAGTTGTCTTTACAATCCTGTGCCCAGTAGTCTTTCCAACACGAAACTGGTAACCAAGTGAAGCAAAAGATTCACCTGTAACCACATGCCTGGAAAGAAATATGATAACAATCGTTAATTACACTCATATGTACAATAACAAAGCGTTCAATAGTGAAAGTCATTGCCATGAAATGTATTCCTGTAATTTACTACAATACTTCACATTACAATTACGGGACATATATTATAATTGTACAGTACGACACAGTGCTGATATAATACTATATGAGGCTACTCATTAAGATACTAAATTCTTGTTGATCTCTTCTATTACAGAAGCCGACTGCAAGGAGAAATGGCGCCACCTCCGCAGCAACTTTATGAGGGAAAAGAGAAAGTTGATGAAATTGCCATCTGGATCAGCAAGTAGCCTGACAAGGAGATGGGTGTACTACGATGCAATGGAGTTTCTGTTCCCTCATGTGACTCCACGACCGACATCTTCAAGCGTCCCTACACCTATGGATGAAGACACTGGCCACGAAATGGAAGATGCACTCCAAAATTCTTCACACACTCCTGACATCGCAGTGCAAGACAATGCATCTCCTCTAGAAGGTACTGCAAGTCAAGATTGTAATGATGCCAATGCTGCAATGCCTAAGCCTTCTTCCACTCAAAGCCTTCTTCCACCAAAAAACGCAGCAGGAGTGGTGAAGATGAAATGGATTTGCGTTTTCTAATTGAAATGAATGACCCAGATCGGCAGTATCTCTTGAGCTTACTACCCATGATGAAGAAACTGTCGCCATCTGATAACATTGATATCAGGATTAAAATTTGTGAAATCTTTTGAAGGAAACTGTTTCAGCCCATCCGCACTGACCAGTATGGCTACCGGACTACTAACCAGAATCAGTCATTCAGACCATCATCATCTGCATCCAACGAAAGCGCCACTTATGCAGAGTATTCTAGCTCGGAATAGGGTACCCTCTGAGCAGTAATTTCATTTCTCAGATTCCTTTGTCTGGATGTATTTTTCACGTACCGGCAGGAACAAATGAGTTATGATAATTTTATTTATTATTGTCAAACTCATAAGCAGTATTTATAATTATGTCTCTCTCTCTCTCTCTCTCTCTCTCTCTCTCTCTCTCTCTCTCTCTCTCTCTCTCTCTCTCTCTCTCTCTCTCTCTCTCTCTCTCTCTCTTTGTTATGCCCATTAAACACGCCAAAAGTGCTTGTTGACTTTGTCTGGATGTATTTTTCACGTACCGTCATGAACAAATTAATTGTGATAATCTTATTTACTATTGTCAAACTCATATGCAGTAATTATAATTATTAGAATTTTCAATAAATATTCTTTACCTTATAAAAATGGCCATTCTTTCTTCAACTCCAATTGCACTCCTGAAGTTAATGTTTCTTTTCTTTATGGAAGGTCCAGTCATGTCCACGAGCTTCTTGAAGTTTTCATGTGTCATCCTGAAGTAGTTGCAGAATTTTTCTGAAAGGTTCACCAGGTCTGGGAATAAATGGCTGAAGCTTCCAAAATCTGGTCTTTTGGCATTTAGTTCATGGATCCAGATCGTTTTTTTCCCTGCGTCTGCGACGACGAAGCAACAACACAGCAACTACTGCAGCAAGCAATTGTGCGTCCATCCTCTTTGAATTCTGGCGGGGAACTGTGCAGTGAAACCCGCCAGTTATCGCATTGGCATGACGAGGGTTGACGATGTTGGTGGAAACGGGATTTCGTCAAGTCATCACGCGTCAAATGACTCGCTCTGATTTGACAAGACTATTAAACGAGACGCGGACGAGGACGGTTAAAAGTTTTGAGTATGAGCGTCGGAGCTCGCAGTTCGACTTACGACATGCGTGGCTTGCGGGGCTTACGACATCGTAAGCTGTTTTGAGTCTGAAAACAATTCCTGACAGTACAAAGGATGGCCACTTCTCTCTGTTCCATGCTTGAGTTCAGACGCTTCTTCATGTTTTTTACAGGATTTTCTAGTAAATATACACCAACTTTCAGTGAGTATACTGTACTGTGGTTTTTAGACAGATTATACAAAATACTTAGTTTGCAATTAATTAATTCAAGTTACTCACATGATTTTTCTTTGATAACCTGTGCCACCGGATTGTTTTCTATACTAGTGTTAGGGTATACTAAAGTGTTCCATTCCTAACTAAGGTTATATTTATCTTTCCAGGCTATCCATCTTCTGTAGTGCCTCTAGTATTACTAGTCGGTGTAATTGACCATTCCTGCATCTTACTTCTGGTAATTTCAAGACAACTTCCGAATTTCAAATAGAAACTACAGTATTTGGTTCTCTTACCCTATTATGAATGACGCTAAAAGCTCAAATGTGATTGGCCTTATACACAAATGATATTTTGAGATTTTGGGGAAACCATTTTCTTTATTTGTTTTATTATAGTATATTAGAGAAATAAACTTATACAGTATAGAAAGGAATATCTGAATTTTCTGAGTTTAGGATATTGTGTTGCTCTGTTGTGTAGCTTTCTCTCGGGAAATATGCCAAAATACAATAATATTTGCAGGCCAAGATGTCACCTCAAGCGAAATTCCAGGATGCCTAGCTGACGAAGCCTGCTGAGTTCCAGCTGTGGCTTGCATGTGACGATGATGACTCAACGAGAGCCTAATGTATGTTTTGCAAGGCCGAGATGGGCACAGCAATCTCGACGCTGAGGCAAGACCCACTTTGCAATCTCCCCTTTGCACTGGCGGAGCCTCTCGATGAGTTGCAAAGGCGAATGTTTCCAAACTCCGACAATGCCCAGTCGTTAAACATCAAAAGGACCAAGTTCAACGAGGTCATGAAAGCGTTAAGCAAAATGGCGAGTGAAGATTTGGCCTCGAAACTTAGGACAAATAAATTTTCTATTATCGTTGATGAGACGACTGATGTGAATACCATGAAATGATTAGCAATCAGGTTTCGATGTTGGATATGATTGATATTTTTCAGAGACGCACTGTGGGGTCTACAGGTGAAAATCTGTATGAATTAATAATAGGGTGCTTGCATTATCATACCATCCCTCTTGAAAATCTTGCAGCAAACATTATGGGCGAGCAAAACTCGCTCTGTAGCAGACTGAGGGCATCCCAGGTATAACAATATTTAATTGCACATCTCACTTTCTCCACCTACATGATTTTCCATTTTTGTTGTTGTAAATGCTTTTTATCTTTGTATTTATATTAATGGATTATTATGTTTCATACATTCATTATGTTATATTTGTTTATATTTATATTATATTGAAAAATGAATTATTGTTACGCCATGTTTTGTTTTCCTTCTAAATATAGTTGTTACCCCTGCATATCTCAAAGAAAACCATTATATGACGTCATAATTCCCTATCCAATCATAGCTCGAGAATGATAGCCAATCCCCGCTCTGAGCGCTCTTCGTAAACAAGAGACGAAAATTCCGACAGCACAGCATCGCACTGACAACATCGTGAGCGACTCTTGAAAATGTATTGCTGGCGCGTCAAACCTGCTAAATAACTTCTTTATTAACAATTTGCATAGGAAATGCTCTGAATGAAATTTTTGAAATAATTTTCGTTCTGTCTACTACATGCGTTAATTTCCTTGTATCTTATGGCAGTCCAAAACTAACCTATACCTCCCCATTTAGAACATTGTTACGGGATGGGGAGAATTGTTGATTAAATGACCTAGTTTTGGGTTTTGGTTAGGTTAGTTATCTATTCAAAGCAGGATTGTGAAGAAAACTTTGAAGTGATTGCTGGAGAAATGTCATTAAACTATTAATTTTCAGTAGCAACATCAACTCCCACTGTTTAACTTCAACCCGTTTGTTTTCAATAATACCATACTGAAGTACAAGACTTTAGGTACATATTATTCCTATGCAGAATGTTTAGGACTAATTATCCATTTATATTATTAATTTCCTAATTAACCGAGGAAGACAAAGCAATGCTGTCATTTCTGTGCTCTGTGCAAAGTTCAACAGACTTCCACCCATGTTAATTGACAAGATGAAGCTTCATATATTTTTTTTAAATCTCACAGTAACATGCCATGGAACTTGATAAGCTTACCTTAATTTCTCTAGAGTGAAATGTGTTGAAAATACATTTTTTTCATTTTCAGTCTAAAATACCTATTTTATTATTATTCATTTGTTATTGTTATTATTATTAGCATTATTATGATTTTAAATTATTTTTTTATGTTTTACTTTTACATCCCAAAAACAAATGATACAATTTTTCAATACTCAAGCCTTTGGGTCTCCAGCAGGTTAGAATAAAAGGGTAAAATTTAGAAAATGCAATGTCAAAAAAATCCCAATAGAATGAAATTGCCTCTTCAATCAATATGAACACATATAGTTCCAAGAGAGAGACATCCTCCTATACTGTAACCATACTGTTGCTCCTGGGTGATAATCTCTCTTCCTATTATGGTGATTAATTACAATGCTTGGTTGATGGAATTAGGTGTGGTACCAAGGTTGCACCCATTAAATTCTCAGGAATTCCAGATTCACATAAATGGCCTGATAGCAATTTCAAACAATGATAATTTTTAGCTGAATTTATTTGAGTTTATTGCATATGATCACAAAACTTCATAGCTTCATATAGACACCAAAATGGCCTTAATAATACAACCTTTACCTCCAGAACTATTAAGTTTACTGAGCTGCTTGTGAAACAACTTAAAAATGTCCTCCTATCATTAATTTAAAATTACCTATGCATTGTAACTAACAATGCCCGTGTTGAAATTTTGCAAGGAACATTGTGAAAACAGAACAGGTTTTGCCTTATCCTGTTATATCCTTGAAGCTTGTAGTATACTATTACGTAAATGTGACAATTTAATGTGATTTGCTTCATTTCCACAGGTTGAAATATACTTACAAATGGAGTCACACAAAGAACAGTACACATGGTACCAGCTTTCGCCAAGACACCTTGAGCATAGAGTTCACATCCCAACTGCTATCACTCTCCATAAACTGGTCCCAAAACCTACAACCTCCATTTCACAAGTACAGTCAGTTCAAACGTACAAGGTAATGGCTGTAAAGGCTTTACATTTTTTTGTTTCTGTTGTTTATCAATTGATATGTGTTTTGTATCTTTGGGATGTATCAAAGCATGTGGTTAAATATTATGCTGGATTTTGTAAGTCTTTGATTCTGGTATAGTATAAAATTAAGATAAGCAAATAGATCATTTTCATGACCTATTATGATATTTTTCCTATAAAAGTGTTGATATGTAATTTACTTGTCTTGAGCCTGTAAAAATTATATGAATATTATCAAATTTTTAAGCATCTGAGTCAGGAAGAGATTGAGAAAGCACAAGCAAAGGCAAGAAATTTCCTGATTCAAGCAAAACTGTCCAAGAATTCTCAAGCACCAGCAGCATCAGAAATAAAAGCAGGAAGTGAAGACACTCTTGCCAAAGAGAATGAGAGGGATCCAGCAATCAGAAAAGCAAGTGTGCCAAAAGTTCGGAAGACTAAGGAAGGAAGTGTCAAAGTCATAAGTGGCAAAGAGGGAAAGTCCAGCAAGCCCATATCAAAAGAACAGCCTCAAGCAAAGAGACCAACATTGCCTGTATTCAAAGGGATTGGTGAAGTTGGCCTTCGAACACGCCAAATCTCAAGGCTAGCACCACAGATCACAGCTACACTGAGAGATCTGAAGAGCATTCAGATGCAACCTGCATCAAAGGATTTCATTGCCCCTCATGAAACTGAAATAAAAAAGAGGAGATGGGACGATTTTCTGCACTCAGCTGGCAGGATGCTGTTCTCATTAAAGAGAGAGGTATAGTGCTATTTTCTCAGGCAGTTGATAGTAATATTGAATTGTCAAGCTGATTTGTGAAATATATTTAATTTTTTAGCAAAGCATATTAAGATCAATAATAAAAACACTGAAAACCAGTAAACTTTGTATGTGATTTGGATTTTCAACTATATTACCCTCTTGTGTAGGATAAGTTTCAATAACAGTAAGTTTCTGTGTTGCTTACTTAATATTTTAATAGAGATCTCTCATTAGCATTACAACAAATCACATGCCTAAAATGCAAGGAGTTGCAAACTAACAATTTGTCTTGACAGAATAAAATGTTACCATTACCAGGTAAAATATGATGCAGTTTATGGAATGGGGTATGGCATATATATTTTATGCCTGCGTGGGACTCTAAATGAATGTCATGGACAGATGCAGTGTGGGTGCAAGAAGTTTAGATTTCTTTCCAGTATCTTGGGCCTTATGCACTTCTTCACCATTAGAGTCATTACTGGTCACCATAAACATTGATGTGACAAAAGAA
The DNA here is from genome assembly GCA_017312705.2 of Penaeus japonicus. NCBI lineage: Eukaryota > Metazoa > Arthropoda > Malacostraca > Decapoda > Penaeidae > Penaeus > Penaeus japonicus. The sequence continues at coordinate 5,888 of BOPN01008101.1, read as the reverse complement.
ATTAAATGATGAATCACTCAGGTACCTTTATGTAATGTAGACATAATTTCTTTTAGATATGCCTATTGGAAAGATCTTTTGTGCATGGAGAGAGGAACAATAGCAAGAATTTAAGAATTATGGCCACATCTACTCGCTCTCTACACAAGCTTTTGTTGGTAAGTCTACACAATATATGTATTTGATGCCTTAGTCATGTGTCTCAGATGAAACATCAGATCAGAAGAGTTCACTACAAGTTATTCTACAAACTTTTAGATGAAACATTTGTGAAAAGGCAGGGTAAGGTATTTCAAAAAGTATATTCAATTGAATGCATTTTAACTTTTTTTTCTCAATGAACAGGCTTTGAAGACTCATGCTCAAACTGCTTTCACATCAGAGCCAGGCAGAAGACTACATGCAGAACTTATATCAGCATCTCAAAGATTGTTTGAAATACTGAATGTAGTAGGAATCAGAATACCAAAGACAAAATATCAGGTATGTGCATCCACAAATTTTATGAATTTTGGCCAAATATAAATATTATATTGATATGTATCATATTACTGTGCTAATAATTTTAGTTTGCAACTTTCCTGACTGATAGTTTTTAATAGATTCTATTTGTCCCCCTTAGACAACCAAGTCTTTAGTTTTGGAAATCCCTGAGGACAGCAGCACCGAGTCATCTTCTGAGATAGCCACTTCAGATGTGGATTCTAATGTTGCATCTATCTTGAATCCAAATTTTGTGAGGGAAAGAATTGCTTGTCTTGCCGACCAGAAACTGAATAAGAAAAGACGGAAAAAGGTAAGATTTTAGATGCATTTAATGATCATTCTTTTGTGAACAAATTGCAGAAGAAATTATCGAAAGACCCAATATAAATTTACACATATTCCTCTTTAATAGCAAGGATACAGACCAGAAAGTCCACCAAAAGATAAAGAGAGGAGAAAGGAAATAACAACAAACTTCCTACAGGATAATCCAGAAAATACAACAAATACCATCCCAGCCTCTTGGAAATACAGACATTCCAAAAATGTAACCATTGCCTCGACACCAAAGACTAGACAGGGGAGAAGACCTCAGCATATGGGGAAAGTAAATGGATCAAACTGCTTGCCTTTTTATGGACAATATTAGTGATGATGATGGATGATATATGTATTTTTTGTATAAAGAAAATTACTTTTTAAGCTCCTTTCAAGTTCCTTTCTTATTTACAGTTTGCCTTAAAAAATTATTTCCTTTCCAGCCCGAAAAACAGAGAGCTGAAAATAAAGTTCAGAAAAAGACAATTGAGAGAGAGTCAAAGAAAGAACTTAAAAACACACAGAGACCTTTGCTATATAAAGGAGACAAGAAACAGTTGGAGAGAGTGCAAGATCAGCGACAATCTGATGGTAATTCTAATCTCATGGTAAATGTAGATTTACAAAAAAAATATCAGAACAAATTTAAATATCATTATACGATCAGCTGCAATTTTATATTTTGTTTGTTGGCAGTAATAAGATTTGTATAATTTTGCTTTAATCTTGGTTAACCCATTCACGCCGGGGCAGTTCCGGCTTTGCGTGGTCGCAATACCGGGGTTCTCGAACGCGTAAGCCTAACGCCTCGAGATTCTCGGGCGCACAAGCCGCAAGCCTCGGTTGCCCGCTCGCTCTACCTGAGCGCGCGGCTTCCCCTCATAGCGCGTCCAGGGCGTCTGACGCGAAAACCATAATACGTGCTATCACGTCAACCGGCGTGAATGGGTTAAGGAGCTTTAAAAGTGTCTCTCAATGCAAAATTTAACATTATTAAGATGCATCTATTTTTATATCCTCCAGTAAGAGATGGGGGTAAGAGTTTTGCCCCATCAAAGTGGAAGAATATATATAGATATTTTTTTATCCAAATGAGGGTCAAAAACAAAAGTATATATTGATTTATATATATATATATATTTTTTTTTCTCTCTCTCTCAGGAGAACAAAAATTAATTTTAATAAAACGTAAAATCTTACAGAATATTTATTGATTTAGTAATATACAAGGAATATGTTTTTCAATTTTGTAGGTTTAGGATGAAGGAATGTGCATGTTTTATAGATTTTTTTTTCTTTTTTTTTTTTGTCCTTATCTAATGTTTTTTTTTTTTTTTTTTTAATGGGGCTTTTTTTATCAGCTTTAGATATCTCTAGCAGACAAGAATACCAGAGTGAAGACAAGAAATTGCTATTCCAGAAAATAAAACTGAAAATCTAATGAAGAAAAAAATGTCAACCATACAGTGGTACCAATGGAAATATGTTACAAATATATTACTTCACCGTACCAAATTGTAGTAAATAGATTTATTTTTCATTAAAGTGTATTATAATTTTTAGTGGAAAAGGGTACTGTTGCCCTCAAAGAATATCTCTTTCACAAATTGAATTAGAAGGGTCCATTACTAAAGCTGTGACCACAAAATTCCTGTAACAATCTCCAACTTCTTTTTTTCTCTTTTCTTTTTATCAAAAAACAAAATGACTTTTTTATGGAGTTTTTCAATCTTTATCAGCCAAAAACAGGAATAAAAGTTTGAATTCACTGTTTCCTCTGCAAAAAACAGATAAGGTAAAGGTGGTCCCCTTAAGTTCTTTCCTTGTCTATACTGCCAAAATTTATGATTTAATGGTGAAAAACCGTATCAAGATCAGTAAACTAGTAATATAGTAGACTAGATTGTCATAAATATCCATGAGATTTACCTTCTTGCCTCTTATTAGCTGTAAATTTCTTACTATTGCATTTATTCTGAATAAGATGCTACATACAATATAATATAGCTTTGGTATTAGGTTGTGAAAAGTTTTGGACACACTTTATTATGAACATTATTTCTAGTGATGTACATATTGAATTTTAGAATGTATGTAGATTGAACTATTATGGAAGGTTTTATGCACCTACTTCTATTTTCTATCACTACAAGATAAAGTATGATTTTATTTATTTTCTCGTGTTTAATGTCTTATTATAGAATCATTAACCCATGCGGTGGGGTGCCACAACATACATGAAGCATGAGTTTTTGGCCTATCGGTGGGTGTCGTGACTACATAACAATAGTCATTATACCACATGTTACCTGAAGCTGCCGCACTCTGAAATAAAACCCATTTGGGGAGTGTGCAAGTAAATCTATTCCTGTCTGCAAAAAGTTAACCCTTCTATGACAGGCCACATCTTAACCCTTTCCCGACGGGTGCACTTTCTACGCGAAGTCCCATATGCCGGGCGATTGCAATATTGCATTGAAATCGTCACAATCGCATGACGCCCCGGAACGGGAGTTTTTGGCTGTGTCACACGGGTGTGACGCACCGTCGTCATTGGGTTAAGATGTAGAACCTGGGGTGGGCTGTTATATTCTAGACTTATGATGTGATGTATGAATCTGTATGGTATAATAGCACTGTGATACTAATTATCAGTTGGTTTGAAGGCCTGTTTAGAAAAGAAAGAGAATAAATCTGCAGTATAAAAGTGATCCCACCCTATGAACCATTCCTGCTATGAAAAGTTAAGTGTAAAACCTTTCTGTATGAAACAGGGAGAAATCTAGGCATCATTTTTATTTCTAAGGTCTAAGAACAACATCATATTATTTTTTTAAATTTTTTTTATAGATGAAGTAGTTGCAAGACCAGAAATTGAAATCAACAGTGCTCCTGATTTCAATAAGAGAATGTCAGCATCATCATCCCCTAAACCCGTTCATCACAGCACCAGGAAGGTGGTCAGTGAAAAGCATCTGGTCGAACGAACTGCTGATGCTGTTGTTGACCGGCTCATGCCTTTGATTGGTCAAGAAAGCAAGGTAAAATCATTCTTGTGTGTTGATGTATTGAAAGTTTATTGTAAGACTTTGTATCACTATCATCTTTTCTCTTTTGTTTTTTTAGTCCTAAGGTTAATGTAAATTTAGTCAAATATTTGAGTAGATTAGCCATAAGTTCAGATCTTCTTTTTCTTATCTTTAACAGCTCCAACAGCAAAAGGATGACTCTGTTGGATCTGCCACTATGCTAGACTTCAGTGATCCTTCGGTGCAAAAAAAAGCCAATCAGATTCAATTTTTGTTAGACAGGTAAGCATTCTAGGATATAACATATGCTATCTAAACTGGCATTATTTAGAAGTATATTTGGGAAAACAGTGAGAGAAAAATAAATAAACAATTGCAGGTGAGAAAAGTTTCTATAGTGATGTAGATTATAAAACTCTCTTTAAACCTTAGGTATAAAATATCATTTTTGAAAATTTGTAGCAAGCAACTCAAATGATACCATGCAAAATGAATATTCTACTTTCAAAGGTTTTAAGTTTTAAAAATCTTGATTACTGCAATGGGCTTGACTCTTAATTTGAATTATACAGGGTCTGTACAATCGAAGAGGAATGGAAGATAGCACAAGACACAGTCTCAGAAATATCAAAGAGAATGGGACATGCAACCAAAAACCCTGAAACTGATCTTCAAACAACAATAGAGAAAGCAAGGAGACTCATGGACTCGGTGGGGTCTAGCCATAGACTCACAAATGAGGCACATCTGGCCAACAAGATGACTCTAGATGAAATCCTCTTGAAGAAGGATCGTAGAGATGAGAGAATTGATGTCCAGAATCTTTTCTCAAAGCAGGGCAACATGAGTGCTAATGTATGTGAATCTTCATATTCTGAAATGAATGAAGTAAGTATAAGTATGGGGAATCTAAATGTGAATAAAGAGCAAGGGCTAGAAAGCAAGAACATTGCAGATCAATTAAGGCAGCAAAAAGAAGAGTTCTGGGAATCACTTATCAGGCGTGGTTTTATGAAGCCTAGAGATGTTACTATTGAAGGTGCAGAGGCAGCTAAGGAAGTTATATTCAAGATACTGCAGAATAAAGCCCATGCTGATTCTGTTATTGTTGAAGATGTGAGTGCACGAAAAAAAGTTATAATTAAGGAAAATGAGCCAAGAGTCCAAGAGGAAAACAAAACCACTTCCAAAATCAGAGCTTCAATAACAAATGCAAAAAGAAATCAGACTCTGAATAAAGCACAGGTTTCTCAAGAGGCTCAAGTCGGTGTCTCTCTTCTTTCTTCCTACTCCTCTTCTTTCCAGAGTGCAACTACTGAAGACTCTCAAAGCTTGAAGCCGAGCCTTGGAATTTCAACATCTGAAAGATCCTCCCAATCAGGTGTTGTTGTAACTAATGATTGTGCTGAGAACTCTAATGATACATATGATACTTCACACCAGTCCTCTAATCAGTCTAGGAGCAGTGAGTCAGAGAGCTTCCCATCATATGATGGGGTGAGTAATGGAGAGTAAATGTGAGCAAAGTAGCATACTTCTCAGCTCTAGATTCACCTGAATTAACCCTCTCTGGACGGGTGGTACAGTACTGTACCGCGCATTCAAAAGCCCAGTGGCCGGGCGGCACAGTATTGTGCCAGCCATTCAATTGATTTAGGCCTAATAATTTGAACGCCCCGGCATTGGGACATTCAAGGCTGGAATGCCCCCATTGTAAGTGGGTTAATCCATGAAGGGAATGATTTGTAAGAGATTACTAAAATAAAAAAGGAAAAAGTCTCTTCACAGAAAGGTACAAAATTAAAATTGAGAAAGGGTCAACTCATTCAAGAAATGACATACATATATACATGTGACAACCTGTCTGTCTATGTATCAATACATGTATGCAGATTATTTTTCTTCTTCAGTTTATTTATTTTTGTATCTTATTCTTTTTCTTCACTATTTACTTCTGTTCAATAAACTCTAATTATAAGTACAATTTCATTAGTCGACAGCAGTAGTTTCTGTCTCCCCCCCCTTTCTTCATCTTCCACTCCCCCTGCTTCATCC